>JAODAL010010685.1:0-103787 GCA_025379985.1 Phyllomedusa bahiana | reverse complement strand
ACCCAATTGAGGATTTGTTACACCCAAAAAAGGGGGGTGCTAGAGCTTCTCATTTTCCTTTCCCAAAATCCTTTGGTATATGCAAGCTTCGGGGAGTCAAAAAGGCAATTTCGAACCCCACACACCTATATAGGCTCTCCCTAAGGGGGATTTTTCCCTTTCTGTCCTTTTTCCCGGGACATCACCTGTGCACTTCCTTATATCACCATTTGGAGGTAATGTGATCAGAAGTGACTACTGTAGCCAAGGCCACTCCTTTGTAATTTAAACTGTATGTTTATTGCATTTTAGTCAAAAAAGGAAAACCCACGTTTACAACTTGGGGATCGACATCTTGTCGTACAAAAGAGATCACGTGGGCGTATTTGGTATGGACATGGGTACAAGGGAAAAAAATACATATTTTCAAAAAATCCCAAGTTTTTAGCCAGTTAACCTTTTTAAGAGAATACAAATCGGGATCCTTAATCTAACCCACTTATGTCCAACTTGGCAAGTGATAACTTATGGTAAGTAATAATACAAACAACAACACAAACACCGGGACAGATCCCAGGAGGGAATCTGGGGTAGGGGGTTGGGAGAGGAGGGGAGTGGTCGGGGTTCCTGTGTAGCACTAAGTTAAAGGGGTGGAGTTATATAAATTATCCCAGGGTTTTCATAAAATGTCAAATTTGTCAATCCTACAAAAGGGGGGCCATGAGGTTTCCATTTCAGGGATGCCTTTACTCTGCTGACACGATCTTTTTGAAGGGGGGTTCCTGACATTTCCCCATGTTCACTTATGAGACATTTGGTTGCGGTTTTTACGTGTAGGAAAAGCCCCGGGTTTGGGGGCATCGCGGGGCCCCCATCAGGAAAAAGTTTTGTAAATAGACCCCTGGGGGTCAGGGGAATGTTAACTCCTATAATCCCCCGGATAAAGGGGATTTCATTGTTTTTTCCACAGAGGTTTTTTTTTGGGGAAAACCCCCCAAAAATATAGCGTCAAGTTCTGGGTGTCTCCTCATCTCCAACATAATTTCAGGGACATGGGGGTAGAAAGCGTGAAATAGTACAGGAGTTGATCCCATACACAGCTTTTTTGAAATTGGGTTTTTTTTCCTTGTAGGAGACACAAGAAAAGGTTGGCCGCCGGGGTCCAGATTGTTTGCCATGCTCAAAGGAAGGGGCGTTCCCAAAAAAAAACTTTTCCCATTTTCTCATATGGGTGTGGTTTGGGTGCCGGGGTAGATCCGGTGTAATCAAAATTGAAAATTTTAAGGAAATCAGGCCAGCTGTGGAGGAGCTTGTTCGGCAAAATCTTTAAAAGCTAGTGGGGATCGAAACTGACGTAGTAAGATTTTGTAAAAAGCTCAATCGCAGGTAAGGTAAACCTTAGGTGGTAGCCCAAACCCCTCCTTGGACTTCAAAAGGTAGTATCTCTCGGGTCCTGTGGTCTACAATATCTCCATTTTTAAATGTTGGTTTTGGGAACCAGGGGTTTCAGGAGGGCCCTGGGGCTGCCCGGTACCGGGTTGGGAAAAAGAAACGAGCAAGGTGACTTGCGAACTGATTTAAAAATTTCTTGTACAAAGCTTCCATCCCTTTTCCACGTTAAAGACGGGGGCCCAACGTAGTCTACTTTCGGGGTTAGGGGTTGTGAAAAAGGGAGCAGTTGGGGTGGATCGGGCAACCCACAACTTTTCCATTTTTTGCCATCTGCATATGCGAACTTTTGAAACCAAGGCTGGGATAGGCGTAGCTGGCTGCCCAGTTATTTTTGTTTTCGGGCGAGAGGCCCCCCCAGCCCTTGGAGCCAAAGAGAATGATTTTGGAATACGGTGCCTGCCCCGCCCCCACACAAAACGAAAAATAGGCGGCCTGCGGGATTGAGTTCCCTTTGGGGGGAATCGGCACAGGCCAGCGTCTCAAAAAGTAAAAATCAACTTTGGGAGAGCCATCATTTTGATCCCGCTATTCACCTAAGAGTAAAAATTGGCGGGGGTGTCCAGTTCTTAAAAACATGCACTTCAGGATTTTTATCAGGGAATTTTTTTCTTTGAGAACACGGGGGCATATTTGGGTGTCGGGTTGATCCCTAGGTATTTTAGAATCTCTGTTCCAATTGAAAAAGAAGTCGATCTGTATAAATCCAACAAGGTGGATATTTTAAGGGTAATCCTCTTTTGGCGGGGACTTTTAGCCTGATAAAGCCCGAATTTGGTTCGTATTTTTAATTTTAGGGATAGGGGGGTATGCAAATTGGTTAGGTTAAAGGGTCGTCCCGATAATGAAACCCCTTTAAAGCCCCCCCCTTTTTTCCCACTCGGGATCCCGCAATGTCCGATTTTTATTTTCGTAGGCCGCCCCCATGGCTCTACATAGAACAAAGATCATTGGGACAGGGGGCCCCCCTGCCGGTGCCTTTTTTTTAATTTTTTTGACATGGGGAACGCGTGCGGGAGACGAATGGTTGCAGAAGGGGGGGGAAATAGCATTCTAAAAGTTTTGCACAAATGGCCCAAAAAACCCAAATACTCTCAAATTTTCAAACATGAACTTCCATTTTTAGGCGATCAAACCCTTTCCGCATCAAAGAAAGTAGAGCCGGTTCCCTGTCTCCTTTGCTATACGATCGGTCTATCGCCCTTTCTAGTTTTTTTTTTGTCAACCCCCTTTTTGCCCACCACAAAGCCACCTGGTCTTTTTTTAATTAGACCCCTTAAGCAACATGCCCCAAACGGTTAGCCATTTTTTTTTCGAATTTTTTTCATTCCGCGTCAAAGGGCGATGGGCCCGATAGTTAGAGCAACCAAAGTGATTCTCTGTTAGGTTTGGGGGTAAGGGGTTTTGAAGGGGTGGGGCAAAAGATGGGGGAGACTGCTCCAAAATTTCAAGAAAGAGTTAATAGCTCCCACTATATGGGCCCTTTTAATTGAGGCGAGAAGGGCGAAAGTATAATACGTGTATTTCCCCCGGGCCCCGGGGGGTTTTTTTGAGGGAAAATTTTTGGGGGTGTCCCTAAGTTCTTCAACGTGATTGGGCATTAAAAAGAACCCAGGTCCGATCGTTAAATAGGGAAATTACAAGAAATAGAAATTCCTGCAGGGGATCTGGGTTACTTGATAGTAAGGGTTGGGGCAGAGAGTCCGGGAGGTTTTAAAAGTTTAAAGGGAATAAAATGGGAAAAACTAGAGATCTCTTTGGGATCATAAAAGATCGTACCTTGGTTATTTCTCAGGGGAGTTTGGGTTCTTTTTTTAAAGGGTTCCTCTTCCCGGGGGGGGGATCCCCTCTTTGGGCCCGCATTTTTTGTGGGGCCCTTTTTTTTTCCCCGGAAATAATATCTTTGGGCCCGCTGTAGGCCACAATTTTTTTAGTTTCTGGTCCCCCTCCAAGGACCTTATTTTAAAACGATCTCCACAACCCCTCGGAGTATCCCCCTCTGGTTGGGGGTTACTAGGGAGGCCTCAAAAGGGGGGTTTTTAAAACGTGTCCCGAAAACAGGGGAAAACTTTAAGGGGTTTTTTTCTCTTTTTAACGGGGGCCAAGGCAATGCAATTCCCCCGGGCCAAAACCCCTTTTGGTGCCTCCCAAAGTGTCCCTCGGGAGTTACCGTTTTAGCGTTCATTTTAAAGTAATCCCTAATGGGGCCCGGGTACCTCTTCTTTTGGTTGGGGATGTTTTTAGGAGGGATTCATTGAGACACCCCTGGCAGTTTTTTTCGTATAATATCCCCCAAATTTTTAAAAAAGGGGGGTGGGGCATGGTCCCCGGGCCATTTTATGGGGTGGGTCTCCACCTGCCCAACTGGGGAAAATGGGTATTTTTTCCCCAAAAAAATTTAAAGAGACGCGAGTGGGGGCCAAAAGGGGGGGGAGTAAAAAGTGTAAAGCCCCGCTCAGCTGGGTGGGGCACAACCCCCACAAATATTTTAGACGAACCTCCGTAAAACATTTTTTTTTTCCGGGAATTTCCCGGCCAATGCACTCAAGGATGGGTGCAAAGTTTTACCCTCCCAAAAGATTTTTTTTTCCTTTTTTTCCCAAAAAGAACATATTAAAGTCACCTCCGACCAAAAGTGGGCCTTGAGAGAAATTGGACAATTTGCTCAGAATTTTCCTCAAAAAACCGGACCTGTGAGGTGTTTGGGGCGTAGAGGTTGCACAGCGTCAGCTGTCTCCCCTCGTATAATCCTTTTATTATTACATAACGGCCCCCAGGGTCTAAGATTGAATCCTGTACCTGAAACGGGCACTGAGCGGAGAGCAGGATAGCAGTACCAGCTTTCTTTCTTCTATCCTGTGAGGCCTAAAAGGCTCTCGGGTATAAGTGCTTTGCAAAAGTGAAATTACAATCTTTGTTAAAGTGAGTTTCTTGTAAGAATACTATTTGTGCCGTTTGATCTCTTAAGGTCGGTCAAAAGCAGTCTTCTTTTTATGTTCGAATTCAGGCCTTTAACATTTAGGGAGTATATGTCAACCATTGTAATCAGAATATGGAAGAGCTGAAGTCCACTCACCCGAGCCCGTCACAGGTCTAGAAATTAATTTTATATCATATAATCTCATATTGAATTATATGGCTAGTGTGACAGGACTTCACTTTATTCTTTTCTTTAACCCCTTCCCAACATTGGACATATGCATACGTCTTGGCAATCGTGCGGGCTTACAGGCAAACCGCGCACGACCGCGACATGGAACCAGCGGTAAATTACCGCTGGCCTCATGCCGCATCACCCCCGGCTGGAGTGAGCTCCGGCCGCGGGTGATTAACACTTCATTATCGCAACCTGTCATGGTCGCGATAATGAAGCTGTAGGCAGGAGGAGTTAGCTCCTACTGCCTACGACCGACGCAGTAACGGCGCTCTGCGCCGCTACTGATCTCCTTACCCAACTCCCCAGATGCTTTCTGAATGCATCCAGGTAGTCTGGTGACGTCACCATGCCCACAATGCATTGTGGGCATGGTGATCGGCAGTTACCATGGTGAACAGTACACAGCAGTAACGCTGTGTACAGGTCTCCTATTGTAAGAGCAATCTGACAATTGCTGTTACAAATCCCAACTGGGGAAAAGTGAAAAAGTAAAATACAAATACAAAAAATAAAATAAAAAATACGTACATCGCCCTTTTCCCCTTTACAAACACTGGCCTTTTCCCGTTTGCAAATGCTACATGTCCCAAAAAGGATAAAAAATAAATAAAGTACCCATATTTGGTATCACCGCGGGCATAACGACACACCCTATAAATCTGTCACGTTAATTAACCCATACGGTGAACGCCATAAGAAAAAAAAAAAAGCAGCCACAGAATTTTTGTTCATCCCCCAGTACATAAAAAGCGATCAAAAAATATAAATGCCAAAGTTGTACCAATTGAAACGTCAGATCATCCCGCAAAACAAACATCATTACATAGCTCTTTATACAGAAAAATAAAAAAGTTATGGTTCACAGAAGATAGCAATGCATAAATATTGTTTTACACAAAAAAACACTTTTTTTTAAAGTGCTTCAAAATAAAAAACTATATAAATTTGGTATCGCCGTAATCGTATCGACCCAGAGGTAAATTAACTGGTCATGGATACTGCACTGGCGTGTAAAAAAAAAATAAAAAACACTACTGGATTGCAGTATTTCTTCACCCACCTTCAAAAAACTGTTTTAAACTGATCAAAAAATCTTGTCCCCCCAAAAAAATGATGCAATAAAAACGTAAAACTCATCCACAAAAAACAAGCCCCTACACAGCTCGTACACAGAAAAAAAATAAGTTATGGCTCTCAGACTATGGCGATGCAAAATCGAGTTTTTCCTTTTTGAATAAAAGTGTTTTATTGTGTAAAAGCAGTAAAACATCCCAAAATTTGGTTTCGCTGTAATCGTATCGACCTGCTGAGTAAAACTAGCATATCATTTATACCGCACGGTGACCGCTGTAAAAAATAAAAATAAAATACACTACCAGGAATGCTGGTTTTTGTTCACAATGTCTCACAAAAACCTTTATAAAAAGTGATCAAAGCGTCATTTGCACCCCATAATGGTGCTAATAAAAATGTCAACTCATCTCACAAAAAACAAGGCCATAGTCAGCTCCGTATACAGAAAAATTAAAACGTTATGGCTGTCAGAATGGGACAACATAAAAACGCAATTTTTTATAGACCTATTTCTATTGTGTAAAAGTAATAAAACATAAAAAACTATATAAAATTTTTACCATTGCAACTGTACTGACCCCCATAGTAACGTTATCACATCATTTACACTGCACAGCGAACGCTGTAAAATTGAAGCCCAAAAAACAATGGCTGAACTGCTTTTTTCCCCCCTTTTCCCAGGCCCCAAAACTAAAAAAAAAACGGGAACCCCCCGGGGGGCCCCCAAAATTTCACAAACACCCTAGTGAATCCCTGAGGGGGTTGAATCAAAAAAGGGGGTGCTTTGGAAGGGGTTTCTTTTTTTTTTAAAACAATTTTTTTTTGAAAACCCAATGTAAAGCATACAAAAAATCACAGTTACAACAATCACATTCAAGTCGTTTTAAAAATAGGAACAAATAAACATTAACACAAAAAAAATCAACCCAATTCCGCACTACTTAAAAGCTTTTTTAAAACCTGACAGATGAAATTAAATGATTTTTTCAACCATGGGCTGGGTTTCACCCCCAACATTTCAGAAGCAGATCGAAAAAGGGGGGTTCCCATTTCTCAAAATTGGGGGGGCAAAAATCGGGGCGGAAAAAATTTTCTTAAGGGAAATATTTTTTAAAATTTTAAAAAACCCAAAACTCCAACCTTTGACAATTGACAAAAATATTCGGGACCCTATCCCTAAACCCCAACCTCACTATTTAAAGTGCCTAAGCAGGGCAGAGACCCCACACTACCGTCGTTGTACAAACCAATCTCATTAATCAATGTAGCCTAAAAAGACTGGCCAAAAAACTGGGGGACCGGGTTTTGGGCCCAAAAATCCCCCTCTTATTGGCTGCAGCAGGGCGATTCGTTAAGGGCCCGTGGGGTGCCAAATTAGAAAGGTTTTGATGGTTTTGCAGGCAGCCCAATCGAAGAATGATCGTCATCCCAGAGCAGCCCTTTTGACGGTAGACACAGAAAAAGCATTTGACAAGCGTGAATTGGGGGTGGCTTAATCTTGTCCTTGACAAAATAGGTTTGCAGGGTCCCTTTAGGACCTTCCTGTCTTCATTATACTCAAATCCCAAGGCGAGGGTGTGCATCCCAGGCTTTGTATCTCAACCGTTTTCCTTACACAGAGGTACTAGACAGGGATGCCCACTATCGCCGCTACTTTTTGATCTGGCGGTGGAGCCCTTTGCCCAATTTCTACTATCTAACCTTGTTTTTGAGGGCATCTTTGTGGGGGAACAGGAGCTGAAACTCTCTATGTTCGCTGACGATGTCATTTTTTACATGGCAAACCCAGAGAGAGATTTGGGGGATCTTCTTCGGCATCTTCGTACCTTCTTGGGATGTTTGGGGTTTCGGATAAACGAGTCAAAGTCCGAGATCTTGTACATCTTGGGGAGTGGGAGGATGCCCGGGACGAACCCTCTAATAGAAAGAGTGACAGTAGCCAAAAATAAATACCTGAGGATAAAAATAGGACGTAGTCCAGTGTCTATCTACCGCCTGAACTTCCCTCCTCAGATCCAGAGGATAAAAAAAGATCTAGAAAGGAAAGATGGTCCCGTCTGCCGTTGTCACTAATGGCAAGGTGTCAGCTCATGCGCATGATGGGTTTCCCAAAGTTTCTGTACCCGCTTCAAACGATCCCTCTTCTATTAAAACACTCGGAAATTCATCTGGTCCACTAAAAGAGCAAGAATTGCGCTACGCAAGCTCATGCTTCCCAAATACTTGTGGGGACTGAACTTTCCTGATGTGCATGCCTACAATTTGGCTTGCCTCATGAGACACTGTATGGACTGGATACTAGATACTGAGTTCTATTCTAACACTGCTCTTGAGGCAAAATATTCAGCTTCTTGGTCCTTGACAACGTTGCTGCATACTAAATTTGCAAAGATTCCACAGCATATCAGGGGAATATACTTTTCAGAGACACAATAGCAGTGTGGAAAGCCACCAGAAAATTGCTGAAACTCCCCTTGGGCGATAAGCAAACACATGCCATTGAGGGGACATCCTGAATTTCCCCAGGGACTAGAGAATGACCATTACAAAATCTGGGCGGAGAGAGGGGCCCTTAGAGCTTCGTACTTTTTTGACCCGGCAGCAGGGAAGGCCCTTTCCCTTCAAACGTTCAGGTCCATATACGGTATCCCGGCCACACACTTCTTAACATACGGTCAGGCTATAGGGTTTCTAACATCTAGGGCGCATCGCGTGACGGGGATGCTTTGTGAAGATTCCTTTGATGCATTCACTACGAATTCAGGGGGGAAACATCCGCTATCAGCATTATATAAAATTATACGAGAGCCCACGAACACGGCCACGGTAAAAGCATTATTCAAATATTGGGGGGAAGAGTTCGGTATCGCAGACATACGAGCAGTGGTACTTGACTGATGGAATAAAGTCAATAAATTGATAACCTGTGAAAAATGGAAGGAAACGCAATTCCGTTTTATACACAGAGCGATATATGGTTTTAATATACCACCCAACACCCTAGTTCCCGACCGTTTGATAGCCTGCCCAAAGTGCTCAACTCAGGGAACCGATATGGTACACGGATTGTGGCATTGTCCAGTTATCCAGGACTTCTGGAGGCGCGTCCTGGTTTTGCTACACAAAATAGACGGGATAGATCTGGACCTCAAGCCAGAGGCTTTGTTGTTTCATAGCTTATCATCCTTGGGGGCAAATTCTTCTCTTGTCCATGTGTTCTTGTTGGGGGCTAAAAGATGTATCCTGGAGAAGTGGCTGGATGCTACCATGGCTTCCCCTGACATGGTGCTTAATCATGTCAAGAAGTACATGCTCTTGGAAAAGATAATAACAGAAAGAATGAAAGACTCGCAGTCTGACAGATTTTTCGCAAAATGGCAACCGTTTATAACGAAGTTTCTGTCTGACTCGGAGATTTCCCAAGTAATGGAACCCTTTATACTATCCAGCTGGTACTTGAAAGCGGACCTTTCCGGCACATTAGGAAGGCTTAAGGTCAAACCTGGAACATCTTCCTGCACAGAAAATATTTCCAGATAAATAGGGATAGAGATTGAGTTCTAGGGAAAAAGATTAGCCTTATAGACGCGAGGCCAGGAGTGCCTCTGAGGGGTTGGCCCCCACGGCCTCACGCACTCATGTTTTAGGGTCTCCTGGGGCAGCACCCCTTTGGTTCCGAAAGCGACTCTCGTATGCTACATAAAGGGACATTAATGGCCATGCGTCCTGGTCGGTGGGCGCCGTCCCTCCCATGATTTTATGTTATATGCACGTGTAATTTCTGTCATTTGTTTTATAATTTGGTTAAAGTGTTGTCCTCGGACATGCGGAATCTATGAAGTAGAAACGGATTGCCACAAGAAAATAACATACTTGGGGGTAGAGGTCCTTGTCTCTCGGTGATACCTGGGATCTGGACCATGGGGGGATAGGGTGGCGGAGAGTAATGAGGGGGTATTTTCAGGCATCTTACATGGCAATGGAACCTTTGGGCTGACGCATGCTGCCATTGAGATGCCCTAAACCATTGTATCTCGATGTAAATTCCAGAAGGGGGCGAGAAGTGGCAATGTACGTGGGGGACAGTTCTGTTACTGTTCAAAACTATGTTTTTGTTACATTATTTGAGATGGCTGTTTTCAGAACCCTTTCCTGCCCTGAAATGTAAATGCGTGTAGCCGATGTAAGGAGTTGATATCACCGTATTGTTTAATCGTTTCTGTAATTTTATGCTTTTGGAAAATCAATAAAAAAGTGTTTAAAAAAACAAAAAACAAATCCCCCCCCCCTCAACCCTAGCTACTGTTACTTCTTATCCACAGGCTAGTAATAAGCCATTATCTGCAATACACAATGTGTATCGGTAAAATTTTCCTGTCTCCGGTCACCTCAAAACAATGTCCTCGGTTCTGCCTCCGTCTCCATGACCATTTATTATTCCATAGAAGGTGCAAGAGAATCAGCTCACCACTCGATGCAAGGATGCACGGACCCTCCAGGCAAGAGGAACGCAGGCAGAAGAGAAAAAGTGGTCCAGCAATCCAGATGGCCAGTAAAAACTTGAAGTTTATTGTAATATCTTTAAAATAAACAGCAGCATACAAGCCAGGAAGTGGGGCACGGCGCGCTTTTGGGGGGGAATCACCCTAATCAGGCCCAAATCACACTAGACTGTTAGTAATGTTTATATAGAGACAATCAATAACAATAAGTCTCACCTGTTAAATGAAAAAGGGCATAAAACCGAAAATGTTGCGGAAGAGGTTCCCCCCACACCCCCCGGGATGCTACGTGACGTGCATGGAGCCCGGCGCCTGGCAAAACGGCAGACCAGGGCGGAAGCAGTGCGTGCGCACTACCATGTGTCCCCGGGAGCCGCCAGTCTTGGCCCCCGCACCAAACACACCATGATTCCCCAAAAGTTGAAAAACAGCGCCCTGCGCACACACACATAACAATGGCGACAGCGCGTGCGCCCCACCGAACCAAATGCCGAAATGCACTCAGACCACACATGCACGTGGGGATCCCCCCAGACAGGTAATGTTTGCCGATGCCCTTTTGGGAAAGGGACACCACTCAGCCCCCGAAAACAAGTATAGCTGCGATATGCACAAAAAAAATTATCATATAAAAACAACCAGTGTAAAACCAAAGACCAAAGACAGATATACAAAGACTGCAACATAGGTCAAACAAATGGAAGAATATTAAATATGAATGTGAGATACAATCAAAACCAAAAAGCATTCAATGATAATGAACGAATTTAGGCCTGCAATTAATAATGAACAGAATTTCATTGCGAAAAGTTAAGTCCCCTTTTTGGCCAAACAAATTTAGGTGGTTTTTCCAATAAGCCTCTCTGTCTCTAAGTTTATAAGTGAGATTGCCTCCACGTTTACCCAACTGAACCCTTTCTATGGCAAAAGCCCCAAAAAAATTTTTGGGGTTAGATGAATTTTGGATTAATAAAGGGCGTGCGCACTAAGGGACCCAAAACATCCGCCATTCCCCATTCAGTACCCTGTGGTCTTTAAAGTGGAGTGTTTCCAAAATCCCCGCTAACTAAGGGAAATTTCCAAAAAAGATTCTCCCCTTTTCTGAAGAAATTTTTTTGTGCTGCCTCCTTATTATTTCCACTCCCTCCTTTCCGTGAGAATAAATGTTTGGGCCTGATAAAATCTCAAAATGGGATTTCTGGCTTAAGCCAAAGGGTTTTAAAAAAATCTTTACAATGAAAAAAAGAGGAGCCAGCGGGGGGAGCGGCTTTCTCCCTCAGGATAAAAGTAAATACATGATTTTGGGTTATACTAGCTGCAAATTTTAAACGGATTTAATAACCCCTTTTAACCCTTCCCAGAACTCCTGATTTTTTTGGGCATGCCCAATACCATGAAACAGATCTTTTTTTCCTGGAAACTGTGGGCAAGCCACCAACCTGTAAAGGGGGGGCCCCTTTTGGGGGGGGAAATCGAAGCATAATGGCTGATGCAATTAAATTTTAAAATGGGACCCCTCCAAACTAAATGGTATGTTTTTTCCTTTTACCTCTCCCACCCTCCAATATTCGCCCGGTAAATCTCACCTCCAACTTCCTTGCCCACCTTTTGAATAATTTCTAACCATAAGTGAAATTTCTCTAAGAGTTTATATAAGTCAGAGATGAATTTTAATGGGGGCGATTATCAGGGGATCAAATCGTTTTGTCTGAAGTTCCTTTGTATAAATTTTTGTAACTTTTGGAGAAAACAGACACCTGGGCAAAACCCCAAAAACCCTCCCTGGGAATATTTAATTACGCTTTTCTCCCCTTGGAGTAAAAAAACCCCGTTCAGAAGAATGGAAAAAATTCGGACCCCGACCCCAGCCCTTTTCCCCCGACCAGGTCCTGAATTCTAATTGTCCTGGCCCTGTGGAAACCTGGATGATTCCAAAGGGGGCATTATTCGGAAAAAAGAATGAGTGGCCCTCATTTTCCTCACTGCTTCCCCCCGTAGATTGTATCTTAATAATAATGATTTTCGAAGTTGCATCGGCAACACGAAAATTTTGTGAAAAAACTGTTCAAATTTCCCAAGGGGAGGGCCCGATTCATTTCTACGTCTAGGTTCGAAAAAAATTTGGAATTTTGGATCCTGTCTATGGCGTGACGCAAGATAAAGAGAGGTTATATAGCCTAGGATCTGGGAGCCCCAAGCCCCCCCTATCCCTCAAGAGCATCAGAGTACCTCTTGCTATCCGGTGTCGCTTATGTGCCCAAATAAATGTGGTAAAAATCCGATTTACCTTCCTAACATCAGAGTATGTTAGTAGTACAGGAATGGTCTGCAGGGGATAGAGGAGCTTAGGGAAGTTCCCCAATTTTTTTCCCAAAAATTAAACCCCCTGCCCATCAAGGAAAGAGGTAAATTGTTCCATCTCTTCAACTCAGAGCCCAACTTGTGTAAAATGGGATTATAGTTTAATTTATATATGGATTCTGAACATTTCCCGTTTTTTTTTGAACCCCTAGATTCTTTTTTTTTTCTCCAGCGACCCTGCCCCGGGGAGTCTATTTTTTCCCAAAATTAGCGCGGTAAGACACAGTGGGGGAAATGTCCAAGGGATATCACATTTTAGACATGTTAACTTTGGGGCCTAAAAATTTTCCCCAAAGTTCCCCGACTCAAAATTTATGGATCCCACCTCTGTCCGCATCGGACGGGAAACAGGGAGAAATTTTTTCCCTGCAAATAAGTTTGGGTCTTAAGGGCCCCTATTTTCCCAATTTAACCCCCAAAAAGGGAAAATTTTTTCTTCAATTATACATATAAAAAAGGTTCTATAGAAGATTAAAACAGCAGGGGAGATAGTGGACACCCCCCCCTCCCGGGGGGTCCCCTTTCTGAAGCTCAAAGTAGGTAAAAAGGAAACCCTGGATTGAAAAATTTTTGCTTTTGGGGGATCTATACAAGATTTCAGAAATACTAAATTCCCCCTGAAAATCCCATAGAAGCTAAAACCCCTTTTTAAAGCCTTTCCCCAAGAGACATTAAATTTTCTGCACAATAGTCATAAGCACTGGGGAATAGTGTGGGTGTGGGTTAATTTTTTTCTCGCCCAGTATCAAAACTCTCCGTATTTTTAGGATTTCTTCCTGCCTTGCACGAATCCAACTTAAGGGGGTTTAAAAGCTTTGGTAATATTTTAAAGCTAGCATAATTTTCGAAAATCAACTTCAGATCCACTTTAAAAATAAAAAGGGCCCCTGAAAGAGGCCGCAAAGGGGACGGCCCTTATCGGGTTTCAAAATTTGTTAATAAAAAAATTGATTTTCGGGGGGGGGGGAAAAAATTTTCCCCCCCTGCAGATCCCCTTTAAAAAAGATTAAAAATTTCGGGGGGCTATTTGACCCACGCAGGTTCTTAAAAAATTCCCAGTCGGGACCGTTTTTTGTCCCGGAGCTTTGTTTTTTTTTCAGGTTCTTTGATTGAAATTAACCAATTCTTTTAAATTTCTATCAGGAGTTAAGGGGGGGGCCTTGTCATCTGCAGTTAGCGATGGTAACCGTATTGCTGTAGGAGGGAATCGAGTTCAAAAAAAAAATTCCTATCCTTGAAAACAAGTTTTCATAAAAGTCTGAAAGATTTTATTAATCTCTAGGGGTTGGTGTTGAAAATTTCCCCCAAATTTACCCCGTAGTGGGCTTTAGTGCCCCCAAGCCCCTAGGGCCCCAAACGAGCCTAGCAAGCAATTTACCACATTTTTTTCCAACTAGGTAGAAAATTTCATTCTCTCTTTCTCCAGCCGGGGGGCTAATATTTTTTCCTTTAAACCCAATCCATCCATGTCTGTTTGGGAAACTAAATTTCGCTTTGTTCTAGAACCCCCCGTATATGCCCCCCTTTAATTTTAAACTAAACCCTGCCAAACCCCCTTTTTAAATTTCCTTTTTAATGTAAAAACCCGGGGAAATCAGACGGCCCGCAGTACCCCCCTTAGCTACACCCCAAAAAAAACCGTGATCTGACATTCAGAGTTTTAAAGTGGGGGTACACCTTCTCTATTTACGATGTAAAAATTCAGTTTTTTCTGCCAAATTTTTTGGGGGAAGCCCCAGATTATATCGGGCCCCACGGGGGCAAAAAGCATCAGCAAGTGAAGTATAAACCCGGGGCATGATCTGAGATAAACCTTTTTTCCCGTTTTGCACCTAAGTACCCTTTAGCCTGCATCAGGCGAGAAACAAGGCAATAATCAATTGGAGACCAGGAATTATGCACTGGGGAAAAGAAGGTAAATTCGCGTCCCCCCCCGGGTTTGAAAATTTTTTCCCCCATGTTTAAAGAAAGGGCTCTGTTTTTTCAAAAAAATCGGGTTAATTGAGAGGACTCCTTCTCCCTGATAGTTTTTACTCCTTTAGATCTCCTCCTATCCTCTTGAGCATTTAGAACGGTATTGAAATCTCCCCCTACAATCTTTAAGGGGAACGTTCGGAAAGGAGAGTATAGAAATTTTTTGGGAAATTTTTGATTGGTTATCTTTTTAGGACAAAAGATTTTGGTAGCCCAAGGGTAATCTCTGTTTGGGTTTTGTTAAAGCTACCCTATGTTCTCTACCCTCCGTTTCACAGTTTTGTCCAGAAACCGGGTTACTGCAAAATTTGTTAATCAGCTTTTATAACTAGAGGGGGGCAAAATCCATTCTAAGAAGGGGAAATTTCGTTTAGAATTTCGGGAAAAAACTTGGGTTTCAAAACCCGAAGTGAACTTTGGGGCCCTTCTTTTTGAACGAAGTGTGTTTTTGATTGATAAAATGGCTGGGGGCCCACATGGGCTACATGGGGCAAAGCACTCTGCGGAAAAAGGGGAATAGCCTGCATGAATGTGCAGAGGGGGGAAGCCAATCAAGACTGGGGGTTTCCCTGTGAGTACCCCCACTATAAAAGCCCGGGCGCGACGCCGGGAGCTAAACCTGCTCCACTGTGTTTCTCGGGGAAAGGTGCTCCCGGGGGTGTTAGTTTTTTTACTGAAGAATTGTTTTTTTATACACGATTTTTGTGGGGTGCCCTCAGCTTGTCTCAGGGGAACTGTTTTTAATGTTCTTTTTCAAATTTTTTGGGGGTTTTGGATCTAAAACCCCGTGTGCGTCCCCCGAAATGCATATACTTCCCAATATCCAAGTGGGATCTAAGCCATTCCCTGTTGTATTCATTTAAAGAAAAAAGCGTTTTTACAATACAAATCCCACTTCATTTTTGGCTCTAAATTCTTTTTGCGAAATTTAACCCGGGGGTTTAAATTTAAAGCGTTGTTTTGCTGGGGGGCTGACCCCAAGAAACCGTCTTTTTCAACAAAAAAAATATATAAATTTTTCCTGTATTTTTAATTCACAGCAAAGGTTAATTAAAAAACTGTTTCTCTTGTTTTTGTGGCTAGAAAACATGCAATTGTAACACGCCCCAAAGGGCTACTAGTTTGTGGGGCTCAATTTTTTGGCGCAATTTACACCCGGGGGGTTTTTAATTAACCCGTTGTTTTGCTGGTTTTCGGGGCCCCCAAGAAAACCGTCTTTTTCAACCCCAAAAATATATAAAATTTTTCCCTGTAGCCTAATTTAAAAGAAAAGGTTAATTACAACTGTATCTCTTGTTGTGTGGCGTAAAAAAACACGAAATTTGTAACAGGCTACAAAGCACTATTTTGGGGGGGCTAAATTTTTTGGCGCAATTTACATCCGGGGGGTTAAATTTAAATTTCGTTTTTTGCTGGGGGTGCTGACCCAAAAAACGCCCTTTTTAAAACGCCAAAATATAAAAATTTTTCCCCTGTACCCCTAATTCACAAGCAAATGGTTTTTTAATTAAAAACTGTATCTATTTTTGTGGGGCGTAGAAAAAAAAAACCCCAATTGTAACACGCTACAAAGTTACTAGTTTGTGCGGCCAATTTTTTGGGCCAATTTACACCCGGGGGTTAATTAACGTTGTTTTCCCGGGTGTGCTGCCCCTAGAAAGGGTTTTTTTCCCAAAGCCAAAATATATAAATTTTTCCTGTAGCCTAATTCACAACAAAGGTTAATTACAACTGTATCCTTTTGTGTGGCGTAGAAAACACCCAATTGAAAACCCCGCTAAAAAGTTTACTAGTTGGCAGCCCCAATTCTTTGGCGCAATTTACAATCCGGGGGGTTAAATTTAAAGGGGTTTTTTTTGCTGGTGTCTGACCCCGGGGAAACCCTTTTTTTTCAACGCCAAAATATATAAATTTTTCCTGTACCTAATTCAAAGAAAAGGGTTTAATTACAACTGAAACTTTTGGTTGTATGGCGTAGAAAACACCAATTGTAACACGTTTAAAAAGTACTAGTTTGGGGGCTCAATTTTTTTGGGCCCAATTTTAACATCCAGGGGTTTAAATTTAAAACCCCGTTTTTTGCGGGGTGTGCTGACCCAAAGAAACCTTTCTTTTTCAATCCCCCAAAAAATAAAAAAATTTTTCCTGTAGCCTAATTTCCCAAGAAAGGTTAATTACAACTGTATCCTTGTTTGTGGCGAAAGAAAACACGCAATTGTAAAAACGCTACAAAGTACTATTTTGTGGGGCCAATTCTTTGGGGGAAATTTTAAATTCCGGGGGTTAATTTAAATCGTTTTTTTGCTGGTGTGCTGACCCTAAGAAACCGTTTTTTTTCAACCCCAAAAATTTATATAAAATTTTTTCCTGAAACCCCTAATTCAAAAAGAAAGGTTTTTACAACTTATCTCTTTTTTTTGTGGCGTAGAAAACACCAATTGTAACACGCTAAAAAAGCTACTATTTTGGGGGGCTCAATTCTTTGGCGAAATTTAAATCCGGGGGTTTAATTAAGCGTTTTTTTTGCTGGTGGGGCTGAAAAAAATTTAAACCGTTTTTTTCAAACGCCAAAAAAAATACTTTTTTTTCCCTGTACCAAATTTTCAGGCCCAAAGGTTAATTAAGCCTTTTGTGTTTTTTACATTTGGGTAAAACACACGGGGTTTTTTTAAAACGACACTTTACAAGAAATTTTTTCCGGGCCATTTGTGGAGGCGAATTTATATCCAAGGGTTCCCAAGCTTTTTTATTTTGGGTTCATTTGGAGTCAAAAAAAAGGGTGTATTTTTTAATCATTTTAAAAATTACTCTTTAAAAAACAGTGTCTGTACTTTTTTAGAACAAAAAGTTTGTCAGACGAGAGGGGGCAGGCTCTGCCCCTTTGCGAGGGGGCGTGGCACAAAACATTGGGGGAAAACGGGCCCCAGGTCGGGGCACAGAAAGGGGAAGTCGCAGCAGGGGTCATTTCGGTGAGGCCACAACTGCCGCTGTCATCTAGCGCCGGGTTTTCCAGAAACCCAAAAGGGTTTTGTTTGGTTGACTGGGTCATCCTCTTCCTCCCAGATGACATCTGCCCAACCCCCCAGCCAAGAGTGGGTTTGGGAAAACCAGACAAAACCCAAATTATTTGGGCCCCTGGCCGGGAGCCCTCACCTTCCTCCCCGCCTCTTTTCCCATCCGGTTTCCCCCACCCGAGATTATATGTGGTGGGGCCCCGGCGCCCTAAAATAGCGGGGGATGAAAAATTTGAGGGGGCAGTCACACTACTTGGCACGAAAAAATGGGGCCAATATCGCCTGCTTCTTGCAGTGGGGCGGCAAAGTATAGATGGGGAGAGTGGCATGGGGGGTCATGTTGTGAGGGGTTCAGCCTGGGAAACCCAAGCCCAGTGGGGGGGGGAACCAGCGTGACGATGAAAAACAAAAAATAATGATATGAGCCGACCGCATTTGGGACCCGGGGGTTGAGGCAAGGGCTTCTTTCATCGTCAGGAGAAAAAAGGGGCGTCATTGCGCGGTTCAGGAAACCCAGCCCCAGCCAGCAAGGGGGGTAGGGTTGGCCGTTGGGGTCAGCGGGATACCCGCAGGGGTGAGGTTCGGGACCAAAGCGGCCAGGGGGTAAAAAACCCGCTTCGCAGGGGTCCAAAAAATTGGCAGCACAGGAGCCAGCGGGGGCAAGCGGCGGCGTATACTCAGTGCGGAGCTTTTGGGCGGAAAAATCTATACTCGGCGGGGGGGCCCGTTTTGCTAAGACCCGGAGGAGCCGAAAAGGGGTTTAATGTAAATCTGTGGGCGGGAAATTTAAAAAGCTGGCCGGGGAGCTAACTTTGGGCCCACCCGGCCCTCTTTAAACCCAAAATCAGCTCACCTCCCGGGGGCCCGGGAGAAACTTTGGCTCAGATGTGGGGGCCCAAACCCTCCGCCGCGCAACAGCAGCAGCAGCACGCCCATTGGAAAGCATGCCATTGCGGGCCAGCGGGCTCCACCCCCTCTGCAGAAGGGAACTGTTTCTTTTGAAAATATCTCCCTTTTCCAAAAGGGGCCTCCCTTGCTCCTCGCTACCCATGGCGCCAGCGGCTTTTCGCGAGGGGGATTGAAAAGAAAAAAACGTTTGGTCCAACCATCCTAAGGGGGAAAGCAGCGGGACCTTTTGTTTCCTGCCCAAATTTTTGTTGGTACTGCGGGTCCCCCCCTTTTCCCAAAAATTGGTGGACTCGGGCACCTTTCAGAGAACTAAGGGCTTGTGCCGACCCGGAAAAGGGAAAGATTTCCCCAAGCCTTTTAATTTTTTTTTTTCCAAAAAGGCGTACCCCCTTTTAATAAATTGTAAAACGGGAAGGTGGGTCATTTCCTTTGGGCCCTTATGGGGTTTTTTTCCAAGGGGGGCAGGGCAGCGCGGGCGTCGGGAGCTGAAAATACGGTCGGGGCCAGTACATGTCCTTTAAACGGCCCACTGGGTGAATGTGCTTCCAGCCCGGGCACCCCAACAATTGGACAGGAACCCGTTTTTCCCCTCCCCCGTTTTTCAAACTGCTGCCCCT
This sequence comes from Phyllomedusa bahiana, assembly GCA_025379985.1. Taxonomy (NCBI): domain Eukaryota; kingdom Metazoa; phylum Chordata; class Amphibia; order Anura; family Hylidae; genus Phyllomedusa; species Phyllomedusa bahiana. The sequence goes on along the minus strand of JAODAL010010685.1, from coordinate 84,751 downwards.
GTGCCAATGCCCCGCCCCTCCCCTCCACCCCCAAACCCACCACCCTCACCTCCACAAGTATGCCCCAATCTTTACCACTGTGTGGGGCAAAAAGCGGTGTCACGCAGTTTTTACCCTGGTTTGCCTGGGCCCGAACAAAAGTCACACAGGGGGGAACTGTCCGGTCTTTCGAAAGAAATCGATGTGGGCTTTCCCCCGCGCCAACTGAAAATGGGGCCCATGGTACGGGGAAAATGGGGGGAAAATTTGGTGTCCCGGGGGCGGGCACTAAAGGGGGGAAAGGGGTCCATCCCCCTTTCATGGCGAAACGGGTTAAAATTCGGGTTTGTAAAAAAGGTTCCTGAAGTTTTTCCCCGATCTTCAAACATTCGAAAAGGGCCGGGAAACTTTTGCATGCATTTTTTTCCATTCGTAAAAGCCGGGAAAAACCCTCCCCCGGGGTTTGCGGGGGCCGGGAACGGCCTCCCCCCAAACCACTCGTTAGCGATGTTTCCACCCGCTGGATTTCCAGCCTGCAAAAAAATTTGGGTTGGACCAAATGTATGCCAGAAAAGGCCTTTAAAACTTTTTTGATGATCCAGGCAGACAGAAGTATTCCCCCGTGAAATTTTGGGATGTCCCCAGGGGAAAGTTTCAGGGCGTGACACCGGGCCGTTTTTTTGGGGCCCCTTTCGAGGAGGCGACGTTATTTTTCAGTCGCCAACTACGGGATGAATAACATCTTTCCCACTGCTTCATGCCCTGGAACAGATTGAAAAATCTTTCTGGGGGGGGGTTGGAGACTTTGGCGACTAACTCGTGGCCACTTTGGGTCCGGGGGGGAACTTAAAAGGGGAGGAGGAGGGGGAAACATTGGGCAAAAAGCATTGTCGGGTAAAAAAGAGTGGATTTTCTACCCAGGTGACAAGAGAGGAGGAGCGGGAGCAGCTGGAGGAGGGGATGGAGATGGGGAAGATAAAGGAAAAGATGCCCCCCCAAGCCCCGTGGCATTTATAAGTGGAAATGGAGGCGGGGAACCCCCCTCGGGCCCACTTGGGCAGTTTTGGCCCACAGAAATTGCTTATTTGCCGGGTTTGACAGCCGAATATTTCAGAAATCCGGCGGGGAGGGGATGACTTCTGGCTTTTCCCCCCCTATTGGACCCCCGTTTACCGGTTCCAAAATGGGACCCTTTTTTCCCCCCAGCTTTTGAGAGGGAAAAACAAATAAATACTATAGGGAAACCCTCCGTAATCATTTGGGGCTGCTGCCAAATGTGCGGCATCGTCCCCCCTTTCTGACAGGCTGCCCGGGGGGTTTTTCCTCATTGTCACGTATATTTCCCGCGCTGCTGGGGGAAGGTGGGGGGGGTTAGGGCAGTCCCAAGCCCATCAGTATAACCTAAGTCTTGGTCACGGGAAGGACAGCTTTTTTTCCCCTTTTCCCTGTGAGGAGGGAGTCGCCAAGCAGAAGCACCCAGCGGGGACCTGGAGCAGCCCAAACCCAAAAGGTTGGGGCCCTACGGGGACAGCACTCGGGGCCCCCCCTCATTTAAAGAAACCCGCGGGAAATACTGGGCAGCCAAAAAGGGATGGGGGGGTGGCCGCAACTTGCCGATTTTTGGGCAGGGGGGAGAAGCTGCCCTCCCGACCAGTAGTGTGGCATCGACGGATGTTCAGGCGGGGGGGGCCCATCTTTAAACCCCCAAGGGAACCCCCCCTGTCCAGGGGAAAATTTGTGGAACGAGACCTTTGTCAAGATGAATGGGCCGGTTTTCCCAACACACCAATCCCTTATGCTTCAGTCTGGGTTCAAACTACCTGCCTAAAAGCCACTATTTTGATGCCGCCACCCGCCTGATGCCCCCAAAATCTGCTGCATTTTCCCCATCTGCCTACCACCATCTTTTCCCGGGACGGTTTTTGCCACCCACCTCAACCCCCCCCTCCCGTCATTTTGCCACCCTATGACCTCATGCTGCTGCGCTGTTGCTTTGCCGGGGACATCCACAAAATGTGTCATTGTTGGGCCCCTATGGACCTCAAAGCGCTGCCCCCCCGTGACCTCCGCTCTCAGTCATTGTGTCTGTGGCTTTCCCCCTGTTTTTTCCACCTTTCCCGAAAGTCCCTTGTGCCCTTGCCTTTATCTCATGCTGAGTGTCCGGACCTTTCCCCACTGTGTGATTGTTTCCACTCTGTGGCCTAATACTGTTTTGCCCCTCCAAATGTTTATTGTTTTCCACTGCCTGAACTTTATGGTGCTTGCTTTGTGACCTCCCACATGTTTTCATTTGCCCCTCTGTTGGGGCCCTTTTTCTTTTAAACACGCGTCCAAAAGTCATTGTGCCCCTTTCCTGATCTCATACTGCTTGGCCCCCGTGACCCCCACCTGTGTGATTTTTGGCCCCCTCGGGGGCCTATTTCCCGTTTTGCCACCTCCAAAATGTCATTTTTGCCATTGCCTGATCCAAAGCTGCTGCTTTTCGTGACCCCCCACGGGATCATTGTGCCCCTCTGGGGTTTTAATTTCGTTTTTTTGCCGCCTCCAGAATTTTCATTTTTGCCATCCTTATCTCAATACTGCTGCCGCCCTGACCTCCACTGTGTGATTGTGCCACTTTGGCCCCCAATACTGTTTTGCCCCTCCAGAATGTCATTGTGCCAATGCCTGATCTCATTCTGCTTTCGCCATGACCTCCACAGTGTGTGATTGTGCCCCTCTGTGGCCTAATACTGTTTAGCCGCCTCCAGAAAGTCATTGTGCCCCTGCCTGAAACTCATACTGCTGCCCCGTGAAACCCCCACATGTGTGATTTTTTGCCACTCTGTGGCCTAATTTTTTTTGCCGCCTCCGAATGTCATTGTGGGCCCCTGGGTGATCTCATGGCCTTTCTGTGTGACCTCCCACTTTTATATTGTGCCACTCTGGGCCTAATTTCTGTTTTGCCCCCTCCAGAATGTCATTGTGGGCCCCTGCCTGTTTTCATGCTGCTGCTTTCGTGACCTCCAACCCCTGTATCATTGTGCCACTCTGGGCCTAATACTGTTTTTGCCCCCCCCCCCCTCCAAATGTCATTGTGCCACTGCCTATCTCATGCTGGGTGGGGTGTGACCTCCACAATGTGTGAATTTTTGCCATTCGTGGCTTCCCCCTGTTTTTTCCCCCCAGAATGTCAATTTTGCCAATGCCTGAAACCCCTACCCGGGGCCGCCGTGGGCCTCCGCTCTAATTTATTGTGCCCCTCTGTGGCTTCCTCGTTTTTGCCAAACCCCCAGAATGTCATTGTGCCACTGCCAAAACCTTTAAGCTGCTTGTGGGGCCCCCCGTCCCCCCCCACACTCTTCACAAAGTTGCCCCCTGAGCTCTCACCCTTTTTTTTTTCCCCGCTTTTGCTGGCATGACTTTATCAGGCTATATTCCCCCTTGAGTTTTTTGGGCATTTTTGCCCCCTTAAGTTCCCCCGGGGTTTTTTTTTAGTGAAAACGATTCTAAAAGCGGCGGGAGTTCTGCGTGTCATACTAAAAAACAAAATTGTTTTGAAGACCAAACCAAACTCCTCTGCATATTTAAGCATGGCAAAAACTTCTAAAAGGGACCCCCAAACTCTGTGCAGCCGGAAAAAGGGTTTCTTTTTTAAAGCGATTTTTTGCCCCAATTAAATTTGGAACTAACAAAAATTTTTTTGGAAAATTTTGGCCCAAGTGACCGAAACGAATTTTTGAGAAAATTCCCCCAACTCTAGTTATAACCCCCGCTTTTGATTGGGTTTGGGGCCCCGAGATCCTATTTCCCCCACCCCACCCATAGCTTTTCTTCCTTAAAATAAATCGGATTTTCCCCCAGGTGTTGGGGTTTTTTCCCGAAGAATGCGGGGGTTTGCCTTCAGAAAAACCCTCATGGCGTTTTTTTGGGGACCGGGCCCTTTCAAAATTCCCCTGAAATAATTTGCTTTTTGCAAATCAAAAATCACGGGGTCTATGGGGGCTGTACCAAACATTTAAATTAAAATCCCCAACAACAAAACCAAAAACCAAAACAATCTTTAAACTGGAGATCACTGGGAAAAAAAATCTCCTAAGAAACAACCGTTCAATAGGACTCCCTTTTCCTAACCCAAAATAAAAGCCATATTTTTTGGGTAACTTAGAAAAATCCCCAACAAAAGGGCCCGCCCCCGTGCCCTTTGTTTTTTCCCTTTATAGGTTTTCCCCCCTTAACCCCTAACACACCCCCCAAAATTATCCCCAGGGCTCTCTTTTTTCAAATATAAACAAACACTCTCTAAAATAAAAAATAAATGCATGTAAACATATGCAAACCATGTTCAAACCTTGTTGAAAGGATACAACACCAATTTAATATATCTCCTAGAGACAGGGGCTTCGCTAGGCAGATTCATTCGGGGCACGAGCCCCGAATGAATCTTTCTTTGGCCCCCCCCCCTAGTCCCTGCGGGGTCCAGGCCGCTGGGCCCTGGGCCGGAGCCCTCCTTTGTGCGGGGGGGGCCCCCCAATCTCAAATTTCCCCCGGCCCCTTTCACAGCGGGTGTAATCAGAGGCGGGGAGGAGACAGAGGCGGATCGTTTTCCCCCCTGTCTTTTTTTTTTTTCCCTTTTTTAAAGTACGGTGCTCCCGAGCGCCCGTACATTAAAACCTGGGGCGTCGCAGGGTCGTGACGCATCGCTTTTTATTACCCCCCGCGACGCTGGGATCCAAAAAAGCCGGTGCTCTCCCGGGGGAGGGGGTCCCCGGGCCCCCCGGATGGCGTAAGTAGGGTAAGTACAAAAGTCTTTAAGTGCAGGACCGGGAAAGCACGGGCCGTTTCCTCATTAGGAAGTAGGTTTTTTTAATTTTTTTTTTTATTAGGTAAGGTGGCATAGTGGCTATGGGGGCATATCACTGGCTACAGGGGGCATATGTGTGCTATGGGGGCATCATATCATGGCTACAGGGGGCATATATGGGTAAGGGGGCATATCACTGGCTACAGGGGGGCATATGGGCTAAGGGGGCATATCACTGGCTACTGGGGGGATTATTGGTAGGGGGCATATCACTGGACTCAGGGGGCTGATGTGCTCTAAGGGGGCAAATCACTGGTACGGGGCATTCAGGGGCTACCAAGGGGCATATCTAATGGCTTACAGGGTGCATATAATAATAATAATCTTTATTTCTATAGCGCCGCAACAATTCCGCAGCATTTACAAATTCAAGGGTAAACATAACAGTCATTACACATTTTAAAGTTCTTACAAATGAGGGAACACAAGGTGTGAGGGCCCTGCTCGTGAGAGCTTAACAATCTTATTAGGGTGTATGGGTGGAAACATACGGTTAAGAAGTGCCAAGTTTAAATGGTCCGGCCATTTTCATTAATAGGGGGTGGTTTAAATGAAAAATGGATGAATCTGCCACCTAGACTGTACATCTATTTACAGATAAGTGCCTGTGAGTGCTAAGTGCAGGGAGTGTCAGATGTGTGTGATAGCAGTTAGGGGATTCTTGGTGGGCCAGAACAGAAGAGGTATTTTCAGGGCCCTATTAAAAAACTGTGAGGGTTGTGAATGTGCCTGATCGCCCGCGGTAGCATATTCCAGAGAATGTGCAACACGTGTGAATCTTGGGAGACGGGCATGGGAGGTTCGGATGATTGAGGAATGTAGTCTGATATCATCAGAAGAGCGGAGAGCACAGGTAGTAGGGCGGGGGTAGACAGAGACTGGGGAGGAGATGTAGGGAGGAGCAAGCGCCTGTGGAGAGCTTTATGGGTGTGAGTGCTGAGTTTATACTGTATCCTGTTACTGGATGGGCAACCAGTGCGTGACTGACACAGGGTAGAAGGCAATCAGTATAGCGGTGTGAGAGGATAGACAAGCTCGAGCTGCTGCATTCTGGACAGATGGAGAGGGAGTGTTTGCAGAGAGGGAGAGACGATAAGCAAGGAGTCTGCAGTAGTAGTCAAGTCGAGAAAGAATAAGAGCAGTAATGAGATTTGAGGGGGTTTCGTGGGGGGTTTTTTCCACAGTGAGAAATGGACGGATTTTGGAGAATATTCTTGAGGTGAGGTGACAGGAGCGGGAAGGATTGGATATATGGGGAGAAGGTCACGATCAGAATCAAATAAACCCCTAGACCAGCTGGCCTGCTTGCTAGAGAGAAAGGTGGTCCACATACAGAAACAGAAATAGCAGGGGGGTTTGGTTGTTGATGCGGAAAGACAAGAAGTTAGTCTTAGTGTGGTTTAGTTTCAGATGGAGAGAGGACATGATGTCAGAGACAGGGACAGTCAGTCCACGGGTGTTTTGTAGCAAGGCTGGAGTGATGTCAGGGGATGAGGAGGAGTTAATTGGGTGTCATCCGGCATAGAGATGGGTACTGGGAAGCCAAATTCTAATGATGGTTTGTCTAATGGGGGTGTGTACAATGAAAAAGAGGAGAGGACCTTGAACTGATCCCTGAGTGAACTCTCAACAGCAAGAGGAAGGGAGAGGATGGGTCGAACCAGAAATGAGACACTGATGGAGCGGTCAGGAGGTTTGGACGAGAACCAAGCGAGGAGCGGTGTCCTGGAGGCCATTGGTGCTGAGCACTGCTGAGGAGAAGTGGTGTTCACAGTGTCAAATGCTGCAGAGTGATCCAAGAGAAGCAACAATGAGTAGTTGCCTGAGGATTTTGCTGTTAGGAGGTCATTTGAGACTTTAACTAAGGCAGTTTCCGTGGAGTGTAGGGTGGCGGAAACCTATTCAGCGGGTCATGATGAGAGTTAGCAGAGAGATAGCGGATTAGGCAGTGAGTAGACCAATCGTTCCAGGAGTTTAGGAGATGGAAGGGAGGTTAGAGACTGGTCGGGTAGTTTATCAGCACAGGGGACGGGTCCAGAGAGGGCTTTTTTAGTAAAGGGGTTATGATGGCGTGTTTTTTGAATGGAAGATGAAAAGATCACAGTGGAGGAGAGGAGAGGGTTACAGATAGCAGTAAGGTGAGAGAGGATAGCTGAGAAATAGACTGGACGAGGGGGATGGAATGTGGTTCAGTAGAGCAGGTGGGGGACGAGGCAGGCAGGAGAAGCCCTGGACACTTCTTCCTCTGTCGGTCGGGTATGGATCCTGCGAGTAGATTAGAGGTCGTGCGGGGGAGGGACAGTATGGGTATTATTTGGGATTGTGATGTGATGTTTTGCCGGGGTATTTTCAATTTTGTCTTTTGAAGTGAGTGGCAAGGGTCTTCAGCACAGAGGGTCAGTGACGGGAGCCTGAGTTTTAGGCCTTAGGAGAGTGGTAGGTGTCAAAACGAAGGCGTTTTGGGTTCTGTTGTGTAAGTGTGGAGATGAGGGAGGCATATCTCTTGCTACAGGGGGGGCTTTATGTGGCTAAGGGGCATATCACTGGCCTACAGGGGGACTATGTGGCTTAAGGGGGCATATCACTGGCTACCAGGGGGGCATATGTGGCTTAAGGGGCATATCACTGGCTAAAGGGGGCGTTATGTGGATTAAGGAGTGGCTATCACTGGCCAGGGGGGCATATGTGGTAAGGGGAAAATATCACTGGCTTAAAAAACAAGGGGGCATATGTTAGGGCTTTTAGGAGGGAATATCACTGGCTACAGGGGGGCATATGTGGCCTAAGGGGGCATTACCTGGACTCCAGGGGGCATATGTGGCTTAGGGGCATATCACTGGCTACAGGGTGGGCATCTGTGGTATGGGGGCATTAGGATATCACTTGGCTACAGGGGGCATATTGGGCTAACGGGGGATATTTCGGGCTACAGAGGGTTTATAGTGGCTAAGTGGCATATCACTAGCTACAGGGGGCATATGTGGCTAAGGGGGCATATCACTGGCTACAGGGGGCATATTGGGCTAAGGGGGCATATACCGGCTACAGGGGCGTATGTGGCTAAGGGGGCATATCACTGGCTTCAGGGGGCATTTGTGGTAAGAGGCTTATCACTGGCTTACTGGGGCATATGTTGGATAGGGGGCATATCACTGGCTACAGGGGGCATATGTGGCTAAGTGGGTATACTACTGGCTACAGGGGGCATATGTGGCTAAGGGGGCATATCACTGGCTACAGGGGGCATATGTGGCTAAGTGGGCATATCACTGGCTACAGGGGGCATATATGGCTAAGGGGGCATATCACTGGCTACAGGGGGGCATATGTGGCTAAGGGGGCATATTACTGGCTAAGGAGGCATATCACTGGCTACAGGGGGCATATCACTGGCTACAGAGGGGCATATCACTGACTACAGGGGGGCATATTACTGGCTACAGGGGGGCATATCACTGGCTACGGGGGGGCATATCACTGGCTACAGGGGGCATATTATGTGGCTAGGGGGGCAGTAACCTGGCTACAGGGGCTAATAACCTGACTAGAAGGAGCATATTACTGGCTACAGGGGGCATATTACTGCCTAAAGGGGGCAGTAACCTAGCTACAGAGTGCAGTAACCTGGCTAGAGGGGGATAATAACCTGGCTAGAGGGGGCAGCTACTTGGCTATAGGGGGCTACATCCTGGCTACAGTGGGCTACTACCTGGATATAGGGGGCAAATATTTACCTACCACAGGGGGAAATTTAAATTACCATTTGGGCACTATAGAGGGGGATTTTGTATAGAGATAGGAAATTGTAGGGAAATGCTGATAAAATGAGGAGTCTAAGATGTTTGTTTTGTAAATTTTTCAATAAAGAGTTGTGGACGGTAGAAGTCATCATGGCGTCTGGGACAAATGGAGAAGAAGAAGGGAAATAGAACAACTCTTCAGAGACGTCTCCTGTGAGTCACTAAATGTAACTGCAGTGTAATCACTTATATTTCTCCTCAGCCTACATACAAAGGTTTTTCTCTGTAAAAATACATCCGCAGTTCACAAAGAGGCGCAAAAAATTCCGTGTGCACCCAGCCCTACTCAGAAAAACTTAAGGGCCCGAGCCACGGATGTTTTGGGACTCTAGTAACGCCCCTGCCTAGAGATCCTGAGTTCCTCCATCTTGCGCTCACCACCTTATAAGGTAGATGACAGAATGCCTAGGTATTGCGGTATTTCATTTTTGCACAGGTTAAACAAAGCCGCAGTGGAGAGGAATTCTGGGACGCCAACTAGCTTTAAGTTACTTCTTCTCGATCTGTTCTCCAAGTCGTCAACTTTGTTGCAGAGTCTTCTGTTATCTTTAGCCATCTCCTGTAGCTGGAACGGAAGGTCTTCCACATCTTTTTCATTATTAAGGACCCTCTCTTCTACGTCAGTCAACCTTTCATCATGTTGCGCCACAGTCTCTTGCAACTCCCTTAAGGTTGTGCTGATGGTAGTAGTCAGGGAAGCCTGAAGATCTGGGAGAATGACTTTCGCCACTTCAAGCGCTACTTGTTTTAACTCGGAGATGGTATAACGGGAGGTTGATGAACGTGTGGGCACAGGTGTAAGCAATGTGGACAATTCTGAAGAATGTGATAGTAGGGCGTCATTTTCCGCTTGATCACTAGGTGGCGCTGTGTCACCTTTCTGGTTTTTGAGTGCATTCCGTATTTTTGTAGCCATCTTAACCAGATATTTGTCCATCTATGTTATGGAATGCAAGATCTATTTTATCAGAGAGAAACGCAAGGATGAGAGAGTATAGAGAGCCAGAGCTACTTATCCAAGGGTATGCGTCACTAAATAGCTTGGCATTTGATGGTTATAATATTGAAAAGCCTCCCTAGCACATGACACTGTCCCTTTATTTTGTCTGAACACAGGGCATCTGTAGATCAGTCATGACAAAGAAAATGTGAGACACTCTGTTGAGAACATGCAGGAGACCCTATTATAGAGTATGAAAAACTTCTACCCTGAGGTCCATAAAGGTTTTTAGTGCAGATATACGTGGCAGGGGGTAGTAATCTTGTATTATAATTTACAGCTCATGCGCCCAGCATTGCAGTCCCTAATAGGGCTTATTCACTGGCATATATACATGCCTTCTTCGCCCCCCAAGTAGTAGGGGACCAACGGATGAGTCTGCCAGGATGCATGAGGCAGTAGAAGCATCCCAGGCGTTTATTGCGCTTCTCCAGGAGCCGCTGGCATTTAGATGCAGTCCCCTGTCTCTGAGCCGTTGGCAATATGGTGGATGCCGCGTGCTCACCTGGCGCTGCTCCTCCTCCGGGCTGCTTGTCGCTGTGCCGGAGCAGCTTATCCGCGCTCCTTCCTGCTGCTGCTCTGCTCACTGACCCCTCCGGTGCCCTCAGGTGGGTAGCATATGCCCGGGGACCCGCTGTAACTGCTCCATTGTAGCACGGAGTATCGGAGCCTCCGCTACCCGCGGCTCAGCATAGTGGCGCCGGAACCGGAAGTCAATATTTTTTGGAAGGTTTCACCTGTTCTGGTACTTTGGGGGCTTTGCAAATGCGACATGACCCCACCAAAATCTGCGTTGCAAAAGCCAAATAGCGCTCCCTCCCTTGTACACCCTGCCATGCGCCCAAACAGCAGTTTACACCCACATGTAAGGTATTGCCGAACTTGGAAGAAATTGCGTAACACAATTTGGGGTGCTTTTTTTTTTACCAGGATTCCTTGTGAAACTTAAAGAGTACCTATCACCTTTAGACAAACCTCATGAAGTAACAAAAGGCTAAAATACAAACACTTTCTCAAATAAGCTTCATTAGGAAAACCAAAGCATTTCACCTGTATTTCAGTTTTTAAAAAAGTTTTTAAAAAAGTGCTGGCTCTTTAAGACAGCTCTGAAGTCGGGCAAAGTCGGCACATGGCAGCTTGATGGAAGATCGTGATGACAGTTGTAGGTTCCTGAGCTGGCAGAGTCCACAGTGCAGGGGGGAGCCTGTAAATCCTCATCATGTGCACACCAGCAGCAGTGTATACAGATGTCTGTGTGCTATAAAGGAGAAGTCTCCACTGCACAGAAAAAAAGTCTATTTTTTCAGTGTTTTTTATTTTCTAAAAACACTGAGAAAATGACTGAAAACAGCTCCCATAGACTTCTATTGTAATAACCTCCTGCTGTCTACACTGCTTTTTTCTGCTTGTTTTTTACTGGTCGTCTTTTGTAACATGTTGTAAAAAACGCCAGAGAAGGGCAGAAAATTTACTACAGGAGTCTATGGAAAGCGCTGGACGTTTTTTTTGCCGGAATTTTTCAATGAAAGCCCACCCAGGAGATTAGTCCCTCCTATAGTGGGTGTTACAGTGTATACTTTTTTTAAATTCTGCATACAAGTGTTTGATGTGTCCTCGTTCGTACCATTTGTAATAAAATGATCATGTTTTTGTCGCTAACTTTTTTTGCGCAATTCAAGATTTTTGCTCTTATGATGCTAAATATACATTTAAGGATTTTGGCGCTATAATCCTTTTCTTGGAAGATTTTGTTGCTAATAAAGTTCTCGCTTGTGATGCTAAAAATAAGTTTTTACGGATTTTGGCGCTAAAATGTTTTTTTTTTTTTACAGATTTTGGCGCTATTAAAGTTATCTCCCTTTTGTTGATAAAAATACTTTTTTTGGGATTTTGGCGCTATTAAAGTTCTCGCTTGCTTTTGTTACTAAAAATACGTTTTTTGGCACTAAAATACTTTTTACGGATTTTAACACTAAAACACGTTTTTTTACGGATTTTGGCCCTATTAAAGTGATCTTGCTTTTGTCGCTAAAAATATATTTTTTTACGGATTTTGGCACTAAGAAACTTTTTTACAGATTTTGATACTAAAAAAATTTATCATGTTTTTGTTTGCAAACATACGCATTTTTTACGCGTTTTAGCACCAATTCCGAAAAAAATAAATTTTCTTTTGCTTTTGTCGTTAAAAAAAAATTTTTTTAGACGTTTTAAAATACTTTTTTTTACGGATTTTAAACTAAAATATTTTTTTTTAACGGATTTTGGTGCTATTAAAGTTCTCGCTTTTGTCGCTAAAAATATTTTTTTCTTAAAGATTTAGGAGATAAATTTATTAGCGGCAAAATCCGGAAAAAGCCGGATTTTTAGCAGCAAAAGTGAGATAACAGTAGCGCCAAAATCCATTAAAAAATGGACTTTAGCGCCAAAATACATAAAAAAACTTATTTTTAGTGACAAAAGCGAGAACTCTATTAGCGCCAAAATCATGAAAAAAAGTATTTTTAGGGGTCGAATCCGTAAGAAAACAGATTTTTAGTGGAAAAAGTGACATAACTTTATTAGTGCCAAAATCCGTAAAAATAAGGATTTTAGAGCGAAAATCCATAAAAAAAATGTACTTTTGGCTACAAAAGCGACATAATTTTACTAGTGCCAAAATTCATAAAATTACTGCAAGATTCCATATAAATGCAATAATGTGCTTTCCATCCCCTGGTGTAGGGTGGAGTTACATCCAATGGCTTAATTTATGTATACATTGAAAACCCAGACTTGAAGACAAGCAAAAAACGTGGGTAAAAAACGCGCCAAAAAATTATAATTTCATCTTCTATCAATTTTTGTGGGTTTGTATGGAGGTGATAGGTACTCTTTAAACATTTTCAGCTAAAATTGCAGATTTTTGGGAAAAAATATTTTTTTCATTTTCACAGCCTAGAGCTAAAAAAATGTGTGAAACACCTGTGTGGTCGATATACTCATTGCACCCCTGGATATATTCCTTAAGGGGTGTAGTTTCAAATATGGAGTCTTTTTAGGGGTGTTTATTAAGTTTTAGCACCTTAGGGCGTCCGCAAACCTGAAATTGGCCTAAATAAAATCGTAATGAAAATGAGACCCCAAAGTCCGGTAGGAGGTCCTCCTATTCTGGGGCTTGTGGTTGAGCCAAATAGCGCACTAGGGCCACATATGGGATATTTCTGAACACAGCAGAATCGGGGGAATCAGAATTAAGTTGCATTTCACTGACTACATTTACTGTGTTCTTGTGAATAATGGATAAAAATAAAAAATCTGCAAAAAAAGTGAAATTTTGAAAATTCACCTCCACTTTGCTTTAATTCGTAAATGCTGTTTTGAATACTTTAAGGGGTGTAGTTTCTTAGATGAAGTCTTTTATGGGGGTATCTACCATACAGGCCAATCCAAGTCACGTTAGAACTGAACTGGTCCCTAAAAAATGTATATTGCTAATTTTCTTGAAAATGTGAAAATTACTACTAAATTTCTAAGTCCCCAACTGTCGTAAAAAAAAAAGAGATTTAAAAAATTATGCCAACCAACATTAGACATAGGGTAGATGCTAGTTATAAACTATTTTGAGTAGAATAACTGTGTTACATGCAGAAATTTTTGAAGTTTGAAATTGGTACATTTTTCTAATTTTTCACGATTCTTTGATATTTTTCACAAATAAACAGGGACTTTTTGGACCAAAATTTCTTACTAACTTAAAGCACAATTTGTCACGAAAAAAGAATATCTGAATCAGATAGGTAAAAGTGTCAGAAAGTTATTCTCACATAAAGTGACACATGTCAAATTTCAAAAATGTGGCTCTGTCAGAGAGGCCAAAACTGGCTCCAGCGGTAAGGGGCTAAAGCAGCTGCCCCTAAGCAGAGGCTCTGCCGCTCAGCACATCAGGATCTCCCTGCACTCTGTCTACAGATAAGAGAGGTAAGCATCTGCTGCACTGCTGACTTTGTTTGTTTCGGGTTATTATGCAGAGTGTGGGGGGGGGGGGGGGGGGCGACAGTACAGAGCTGGGTGGCAGACCAGATACACTGGCTCTGCTTAGAACTGCACTACCACCACTATAAATTGCCAATGCTTTAGATGCTACTTAAATTATAAAGCTGCCATCTGTATCTACATTAAGTTAGAGACATTGACGCAGACGCAGCTTTATGATTATTAAGAATACTAGAAAGAGGTATTAAAGGGGTTTTATCGTTTGAACCGTTCATGCTCTTGAGCTAATTCTATGAGATTGAATTTGAAATCCAGGGGTGAGTCTCTTCTCTCAGCACTCGTGTCTCTCCTGCCAGGAGGTGTGTCTCTCCTCTCTGAAGACCTGTGACATCATCATTCTGTGTGAGGCAGGGGAAGCAGAAGGTTGTCTGGACAGCTCTGCAGCCTCCTGCAGTGTTCTCATGTGTCTGCAGAGCTTCAGCTTCAGGCAGGCTCCAAAAGCTCCTTGCTATGCTATAACCAGTTATACAACTGATGAAACACATCTGAGGAATGTACATTGCCCTCCCTCCTTGCCCTCTATTATCAGGCAGGAGACTGTGTGACTGTGTAATATGGAGGAATGCACACTGCCCCACTCCTCCCCCTTTGTTATCAGGCAGGAGACTGTGTGACTGTGTAATATGGAGGAATGCACACTGCCCCCCCTCCCTCTTCCCCCTCTGTTATCAGGCAGGAGCCTGTGTTATATGGAAGAATGCACACCGCCCCTGCTCCTCCCCCTCTGTTATCAGGCAGGAGACTGTGTTATATGGAAGAATGCACACCGCCCCTGCTCCTCCCCCTCTGTTATCAGGCAGGACACTATGTGACTGTGTTATATGGAGGTATATCACTGCAAAAATATAATCCCTGTTAAAACATAACTTTTACTAAATTGTCTAAAGTTGTACTTACTAAACCCCTATAATATACCACAACACACCTAAATGATACAGCATGCTAAATATCATCCATCAGTGGGTAGTCCCCCTGATAAAGGGGGGCTCCGCTTTAATGACAGATAATATCACTGTATACGTGTATTACAATTCTTTAAATTCACGCTATCCCAACGCGTTTCCCCCATACAATTTTGGGTTCATCAGGGGATTCAAAAAAACTCCTCTCGCTGTGGAATAAGAATACGCTATATACAACGCAAATACAATCTATTTATAACGGATATATCACCTCTATGGGTGAGATAGAAAAAGTGATACTTAACTTAGAAGCTGCCAGGTATAAAGTGATAATCCTCGCAGCCCCTTTGGTATGCTTGCACCCAGGATAGAAGGGATACAGAATGATTTATTTCTGCCTCCCTTAAATACCTTACTTGGCCCTTTAGATGTATAACAATAAATCCCCTAGCATTTCAGTATTAGTGTATATTGTTTTATACTTATTGCCGGGTTCTACTTAACATGTGCGCATATCTCCCTGCCTTAACTCAGTTTGGCGTTCCGGAAGTTGTACTGCGCATGACCGGAAACTAGATAAAATATCATTTCCGGTTTGCTTCGGCGAAAGCAACGCTATGCTAATACTAAAGTCCCATACTGCCGCGGCGCAGTCCGGCGTCCTAAAGAAAGGTTCTGCGCATGTCCAGGAAAAAGGTGCCTGGCAAATGCGCATGGTAAAACTGTGTATATAGCGTATTCTTATTCCACAGCGAGAGGAGTTTTTTTGAATCCCCTGATGAACCCAAAATTGTATGGGGGGAAACGCGTTGGGATAGCTGTGATTAAAGAATTGTAATACACGTATACAGTGATATTATCTGTCATAAAGCGGAGCCGCCCTTTATCAGGGCGGTTACTCCACTGATGGATGATATTTAGTATGCTGTATCAGTTAGGTGTGTTGTGGTAGATTATAGGGGTTTAGTAAGTACAATTTTAGACAATTTAGTAAAAGTTATGTTTTAACAGGGATTATATTTTTGCAGTGATATAGGTCAAAATCCTCTGTCGATATAAAATTTGTAGTAATTGTTATATGGAGGTAGCACACTGCATCCACCCTGCTCCCCCTCTGTTATCAGGCAGGACACTGTGTGGCTGTGTTATATGAAGGAAGCACAGAATGTAACACTGTGTTATATGAGGGATCTATGAGTTAAACAGTAATCGCCCAAATTGTTCACCTTAGAGCTGGGAGATGAGTATACAGCCAGCAGCCCTCTCACATAGCTGGTTTTACTTTCGGTTTTAACAACTCAGAGGGGAGTAAGCACAGAGTGTGCAGGCAGCCAATCACAGTGCAGGGGGCGTCCGGGGTGTTTCCTGTCTGGGGGCGTGTCCCAACAGACTGAATGAAATGTCAGTCAGCCAATAAGAGTGCAGGGGGCGTGTCCAGGGGCAGAATCCAACTGGGGCATGTCCCGACTAGCCAATCACCGAAAAGGGGGCGTGTCCCGACTAGCAGCAGCAGAAATAGAAAACAGATGCACAGAAAAGCTTATATCTGCTAAACCAAGTGACTGAGGTAATGCAACCCAATTACAAAAGTGCTTATTTTTACTGTCCCCATAATCTGAGACATGATCTTAAAGGTGTATTATATGCTGGACATAGAATATAGAGAAGCTGGTATTATCGCTATATTACTTGTCTTGCATAAAATAGACTTTTAATACCTCCTTGTAGTATTCTTCATAATCATAAAGCTGTGGTCGCATCAATGTATCTGATCAGTGCAGCACTGAATGTGCTCAGCGCTGCACATTTGTGGTAATGGGAATATAATGCATTGTTGAATATTATACTATACATTTTCTATTATTCTCTGATAAACCTCTGTCATATTTATGTAAAGCAGAAGACCAGTGGTGGAACATCTTGGGACACCTTATAGCACCCGCTGCTCCTCTGTTCTTTGTAGGGATGACAGCCACAAGTTTATCAGAAAATAATAGAATGTTTGAAGCATATTATTCAATACTGTATTATATCCCATTATTAGCAGTGTGCAGCTCTGAGCTGACTCAGTGCTGGACAGAATAGAAACATCGTTGCAGAGGCCGGCTGTTTAGTGAGCTGTACAAACCACCTAGATGTGTTTTCTGCAGGGCAGGGAGTACAGGCTTGCTGGCAGTATGCCTATACTCCATACCCTACCAACAATACATATTTGAATGTTTCCTAAACTATTATTTTGTAATAACAAACCGGCGGCTGAGGCTGCTGCGATCGTTCTCCCCTGTGCAGCGCTGAAGGAGCGGAGCGCTGCACAGTACAAGCAATAGGTCTTGGAGCTCACAATCGGGAGGACTGTGTCTCCCATTGTGCATTGCGTGTGACGTAATGTGCGCAAAGAATGCTGGGAATAGTAATAATAATAATCATCTTTATTTATATAGCGCTAACATATTCTGCAGCACTTTACAATTTGGAGGGTGTAGGTACAGACAAAAGACATACATTTCACAATGAAAAGCTACTTACAGATGAGACACAAGGTGAGAGGGCCCTGCTCGCAAGAGCGTACAATCTATTAGGTTGTATGGGTGAGACGAAGGGTAAGAAGTGCTAGATTTACAATGGTCCAGCCATGTGACATAAATATGGGGTTGTTTTATGTAGAATTCGGATGAACCTGCCACCCAAACATCTATACATCTATATACATTTAAGTGCCGAAAATGAGATGAGTGCGCTAGGGAGTGTGTGTGTGGGGGGAGGGGGGTTAGCCATTAGTGATTCCGGTAGGCCAGAGTGAGAAGATGTATTCTCAGGGCCCTTTTAAAGCTATGAGAGTTCTGAGTGTGCCTAATCGCCCACGGTAGCATGTTCCAGAGAACTGGTACTGCACTTGTGAAGTATTGGAGACGGGCATGGGAAGTTCAGATGATTGAGGATTGTAATTTGATATCATCAACAGATCGGAGAGAGCGGGTAGGGTGGTAGACAGAGATGAGGGAGGAGATGTAGGGAGGAGCAGTGCTGTGGAGAGCTTTATGGGTGAGAGTGATGAGTTTATGCTGTATTCTGTACTGAATGGGCAACCAGTGCAGTGACTGACACAGGGTAGAGGCATCAGTATAGCGGCTGGAAAGAAAGACAAGCCTGGCTGCTGCATTCAGGACAGATTGGAGAGGGGAGAGTTTGCACAGAGGGCGACCAATAAGCAAGGAGTTGCAGTAGTCAAGACGAGGAAAGAATAAGAGCAACAATGAGGGTTTGAGTTGTTTTCACAGTGAGAAAAGGACGGATTTTGGAGATGTTCTTGAGGTGCAGGTGACAGGATCGGGCAAGGGACTGGATATAGGGGATGAAAGACAGTTCGGAATCCAGTATAACCCCTAGACAGCGGGCCTGCTGCCTAGGAGTTATGGTAGTGCCACACACTGAGACAGAAAGGGCAGGGTAAGGTCTGTTAGTAGATGATGGGATGACTAGAAGTTCAGTTTTAGTAAGGTTTTGTTTAAGATACAGGGAGGACATGATGTCAGAGACAGCGGCCATACAGTCACTGGTGTTTTGTAGCAGGGCAGGAGTGATGTCCTGGGAGGAGGTGTATAGTTGAGTGTCATCGGCATAGAGATGGTACTGGAAGCAAATCTGCTGATGCTTTGTCCAGTGGGGGCTATGTAGATTGAGAAGAGGAGAGGACCAAGAACAGATCCCTGAGGAACCCCGACAGCAAGAGGAAGAGGAGAGGAGGTAGAACCTGCAAATGAGACACTGAAGGAGCGGTTAGAAAGGTAAAATGAGAACCAAGCGAGAGCGGTGTCCTGGAGACCAATGGTGCTGAGCATGCTGAGAAGAAGTTGGTGATCAACAGTGTCAAAAGCTGCAGAGAGATCCAGAAGAAGCAACAATGAGTAGTTGCCCTGAGATTTAGCCGTCTGGAGATCACTTGAGACTTTAGCTAGAGCAGTTTCTGTGGAGTGTAGGGTGCGGAAACCTTATTGTAGAGGATCGAGAATAGAGTTAGCAGAGAGATAGCGGGTTAGGCGAGAGTAGACCAAGCGTTCCAGGATTGTAAAGATGAAGGAAAGGTTAGAGACTGGTCGGTAGTTGGCAGCGCAGGATGGGTCCGGAGAGGGTTTTTTCAGTAAAGGAGTTATAACAGCGTGTTTAAAGGAAGATAGAAAGATCCCAGTGGAGAGAGAGAGGTTACAGAGTGCAGTTATGTGAGAGAGGACCGCTGGAGAAATAGAATGGGCGAGGTGGGAGGGAGTGGGGTCACTAGAACAGGTGGTGGGGCGAGCAGACAGGAGAAGCCTGGACACTTCTTCTGTCATCAACAGCTGAGAGTAGGCTGGGGGATGTACGTGGAGGGACCAGATGGGTGCTGCTTGGGGTTTGAGATGAGATGTTTTGCCGGATTCTGTCAATTTTCTCTTTGAAATGAGTGGCCAGGTCTTCTGCACAGAGGTCAGTGACCGCGGCCTGAGCTTTAGGCCCGAGAAGGGAGTAGATAGTGTCAAACAGGCGTTTAGGGTTGTTGTGTAAGGTTGAGATGAGAGAGGTGAAATATTTTTGTTTGGGACAGTGTAGGGCAGAGTGGTATGTCCTGAGCATAAATTTGTAGTGGAGAAGGTCTGCAGGTAGCTTTGACTTCCTCCACAGATGCTCCGCACACCTGGAACATCGCTGCAGATGGCGAGTCTGAGGTGTTTGACAGGGCTGCCCGCATCTGACTCTGGTTTTGCGGTGTGTGAGCAGTGCCAATGAGTCCAGGGTGGTGGAGAGAGTTTCATTATATTGTTTGGATGCCAGGGCAGGGCAGGAGAGGGAGGAGATTAAGGGCAGTGAGGACTGTATGGTGTCTGTGAATTCCTGAGTGTTCATGGAGCGGATATTTCTGAACGGGTGACGGGCAGGTATGTCCAGAGATGGGTGAGAATTAGTAATAGTGAAGGAAATAAAATTGTGATCAGAGAGAGTATACGGAGAGTTATTAAAGTTAGAGATTGAGGAACAGTTACAGAAACCAGATCAAGAGAATTCCCATCCTTGTGGGTGGGAGAGTTAGTAAACTGCGAGAGGCCTAGAGAAGAGGTTAGCGAAAGAAACTGAGAGGCAGAGGGAGACATGGGGTCATCAATGGGGATGTTGAAATCACCCATGATGAGTGTGGGTATTTCAGTAGAGAGGAAATGAGGAAGCCAGGCAGCAAAATGATCCAGAAACTGAAGGGGTGAGCTAGGGGGTCTGTACACAACTGTGAGTCTGAGGGAAAATGGCTGAAAGAGTCTGAGGGTGTGGACCTCAAAGGAGGGGAAAGTGAGTGAGGGTGCGGGAGGAATGACCTGGTAAGTGCAGTGTGGAGAAAGAAGTATGCCAACTCCTCCACCCTGCCTGCTCTCAGGTCTGGGGGTGTGGGTGAAGTGTAGGTCGTCATAGGTGAGGGCAGCAAGGGAAGTAGTGTCAGAGTGCTGGAGCCATGTTTCAGTGAGAGCGAGGAGATTGGGGGAGTTAGAGAGGAATAGGTCATGAACAGCAGTGAGTTTGTTACCGACAGATCGGGCGTTCCACAGAGCACATTTAAAGGGGACTGGAAAAGATGTACAACGAATAGCAAGTAGGTTAGCAGGGTTTCTATGGGAGGAGGAGGTCGGATGAGCAGTAAAGGAGGGTGGGCCTGGGTTAGGAGAGATGTCACCTGCAGCAAGAAGCAGGAAAAAGAAAAGATACAGCTGATGGTTCAGTGATGAGTATGAGCGGCGTTTGTGCAGCACTATGTGAGCCAGTGGTTTGTGATATTTGAAAAAGGGAAAGGAGTGTGTGTGATGAACACATGGGTGAGGGAAGGAGAGAGGCGCTGATGTGGATAAGATTCTCGCATAACTGGGTGGTAAGCCAGGAGGTAGATGGCTGCAAGATAGACAGCAATTGTGAGCATGGTTAATAGGGTGTTTTTTTAAGAAGACTAGATACTTAAAAGAAAAGGCGTGCCTCCTAGCCCCCTTCGGCCCACTTCCGGTCTAATTTCGGTCTGTGTATGTGATATGCTGGAGGCGACTTCGAGCTGAAGTCGGCTCATTTGCATACAGCTCTCGAGACCTGACGAGAGCTTTTAAACAGTTATGTGTCCTAATTTTTTAATGAGTTATATTGGAAAAGTTTATTATTTTTACATTTGCCTTTCATAGCAAATGTGAAAAATTTGGTGATAGGTGCTCTTTAAGGGGACACATGGTTCACACTACCAAAAAAATCAGTGATGCCTTTAATTCATTCTACTCCAATTTATACACTCTCTCCCTGCTATAGTCAATGAAGAGTTTTCCCCCGGGAGAAACTTTATCAGCACTTGAAGAGTCGTTTACAAGAAGTTTTCTCCATGGTGGGAAAAGTGGCTTCACTAGTAAATTTTTCAAGTTATTTCATGAAGCTCTCTCCCCTATGATATTATGAGTGTTTAACTCCATTTCCAATGACACCCAGTTCCCCTTGCAGTCTACTTTAGCTCATGTCGCGGTCCTTCTTAAACCAAAGATCCCACTGTTTGTGGCAGTTATCGGCCAATATTGTTTCTGAACGTTGATATAAAAATATATACTAAGTTCTTAGCCAATAAACTAAACCCTCTCTTACTACACTTGATCCACCCGGACCAGGTGGACTTTGTACTGGGGAGGGAGGTTCGCGACAATATCATAAAAACTTTGGATATTCCAAAACAGGGTAGAGATTTCATACAGGCCAATCTCTCTTATCAATGTGGATTTAAAATTGTTAGCTAAAATATTAGCGGAAAGGCTAGCTCAGGTGATTCCCAAACTCATTGGTCCACAACAAGTCAGATTCGTAAAGGGAAGATCCCGGTGGCCAATATTATGTTGACATTGCAGTCAGTCCACGGAAACAAATCTAGATACCAAGGGGCAGCCTTACTCATGGTTGATAAGAGAAGGCATTTGATTGTGTAGCCTGGGGGTGGCTCAATCTTGTTCTGGACAAATTAGAATGACAAGGTCCCTTCAGAATTTTTTCATCCTCTTTTTTATACTAACCCCCAAGTGAAAATCTGCATCCCAGGCTTCTTGTCCCAAAGTTTTGCCCTTCAACGGGGAACCACACAGGGGTGTCCACTTTTGCCGCTACTTTTCAACCTGACAGTGGAGCCGTTTGACCAATTTCTACTCTCTAACCCCATTTTTGAATGAATATCAGTGGGTGGGCAAGAGCTGAAGCTATCCATGTTTGCTGATGACTTCATCTTTTACATGGCAAACCCAGAGAGAGATTTAGAGGGTCTGTTCCGTCAACTCCGTACCTTCTCATTGTGCTCCGGATTTAAAATAAATGAATCAAAATGTGAACTACTATGTATAGCAGGGAAAATTAGAGAAACGGTAACGCTAGCCAAAGAACATAATATTATATATCTAGGGATAAAAATTGGGCACACTCCAGAATCTATCTAACGTCTGATTTTCCCCCCTCAGATCCAAAAGATAATAAAAGATTTAGAGAGATGGTCCCGGCTACTAGTAGCACTCCTGGCGAGATGTTATCTGGTCTGCATGATAGGATTCCCAAAGCTGCACTCCCTACAAACTATCCCCCTTTTACTAAAACATGCAGACGTTAACAAACTAAATTCAGTTTTTTAAAATTCATCTGGTTTTCCAGAAGACCTAGGATTGCCCTATGCAAACCTGCACTTCTGAAAGCCCAGGCGGGAGTAAATTTTCCGGATGTGCACTCATATAACCTAGCCTGCCTTTTGAGACACTGTTTGGACTGGATTCGTGGTACTGAGTTCTATTCCAACACCTCGGTAGATACATCGTACATGACCCCATGATCAATGGCGGCTTTACTACAGACCAAATTCTCACACATACTGGTGCATATCAGGGGAAATCTGCTCCTTAGATACACAATGGTAACTTGGAAGTTTGTTCAGAAATTATGGAAACTCCCATGGTCAATTAGTAAATACATGCCACTTTACAGCAATCCTGAGTTTCCTCTAGGCCTGGGCAATGCACAATTTGTAACATGGAGGGAGAAAGGACTCTTGGAGATTCAACATCTATACGAGGCAAAATCAGGGAGGCTTCTGTCTTTTCAGGAATTCTGGAACCTACACGATATTCCGGTCACACACTTCTTGACTTATGGGCAAGTTACGAGCTTTCTACATTTCAGGGTGCAACAAGTGACAGGGGTACTAAATGCGAGATTCCCATTTTTTTGGTAGACTATTTGACAAGGGGTACTAAATGACTCTACACTAGATTAATTTGTCTACGTTACCCTACAATTCAATCTACAAGAGGGAACATTATTTAATCAATGGAGGGGAAGTGTTCCACAATCCGGAAATGCATGACATGGTTATCGGGGGCTGGAACATGATCAGTAAATTGATAACTAGCGATAGGTGGAAGGAAACTCAGTTTCGATTAATCCACAAAGCGATATATGGCTTTAAAATCTTCCTTCCCCCTTTAGTCCCGATAGCTGCAGCTTGCCCAAATGTGCGGTTCAGAGAACTGATATGATACACGGGATGTGGCACTGTGCAGTTTCCAAGACTTTTAGGGAAAAGCTAGATTATTGGGGGGAAAAAAAAGAGACTTTAAATTTTAGATCTAAAAGCCTGAGGTGGTTCTTTTCCATTCCACCTCATTGGGTTTGAATACCCATTTTGTACATGTACTTCTGTTGGAAGTTAAGAGGTATATGGTTATACTATGGATTTCCTGGATATGGTACTTGACCATTTCAAATAATATATACACTTAGAAATGGTAATAACTGAGCACATGAAAGACTCGCAGTCTAACAATTTTTTTGCACAGTGGCAACCATTCATGACAAAATTTGTCAGATGCAGAGATTTCTCAAATTGTATCTCCTATCATACATTCCAGTTGGTATTTGAAAGCTGATTTATCAGGAACACTTGGAAGACTTAAGCTTCCTCTTGACCTGCCTGTCCTGCTGGGAACCTCATCGAGTGTACAGGTTTAGTTGTGAGTAATTTCCGCCTCTCAGTGACTTTGGGAAATAACATCCAATATACAATGGGAGGACTCAGCCTTGTTGTTTCGCTATCCCCTCTCTTACAGGTACCCCCTTTCCCATTCAAATTCTTTTTTGTCTGATTCTAATAAAAAATGTGGGTTAAACACCCGGTCGGGGGCCCCATCCTCTTTTTTGTGCATGGAGATATACACTCACGGCCAACCTTTATTGGGTTTCCCCTGTGTAAGGGTTTGGGGACCCCTTTTGCCTTCAAAAAATTGTTTTAATTCTTCGTGGAATTTGTTCCCAAAAAGGTGTTGCAAAAAATGTCTTTTGGTCCAAGGGCCCAAAGAGTCCCAAGAAAATATTCCCCACACCATGACCCCACCCCCCGCCTGAACTTTGTACAAGACAGGATGGACCCATGCTTTCTGTTGTTGACGCCAAATTCTGCCCCTACATCCGAATGTCCAGCAGAAAATCGAGGTCTGGGGAGGGGAAACGTTTTTCCAAATCTTCTATGCCCAAATTTTTGATGGTTGGGAAATTGGGCCTCAGTTTCCTGTTTTTTGTGAAAGGAGTGGCCCCCCGGTGTGGTCTTCTGTGCTGTAGCCCCCCCGGGCCTAAAAAAGTTTGCCGTACTGTGCGTTCGGAGCTCTTTGCCTACCTTGGTTGTAACGGGGGATATTGAGTCACGTTGCCTTTCTTTCGCTCGAACCCGTTGCCCCCTTTTCCCTTTTCCCCTGGGATAACAAGGCATTTCCGCCCAAGGCTGCCCCTCACTGGTGTTTTTTTTTTTTTTTCAGACCCTTCTCTGTAAACCCCAGAAGTTTGGGTTGTGCGTGAAAATCCCCGGGATCAGCAGTTTTGAAATATCGACCCGCCCTTCTGGCCCCCAACAACCATGCCAGTTCAAAGGCCCAAATCACCTTTTTCCCCATACTGATGCTCGGTTTGAACTGAGGAGATTGTCTTTTCCAGTCTCATGCCAAATGCCAGAGTTGCCCCCATGTGATTAGGATTAGAAATTAAGTGTTAACGAGCAGTTGGACAGGTGTACCTAATAAAGTGGCCGGTGAGTGTAGTTTATACTTTATGTTTTTAATATAAGGCGTTAATATTTTAGTTAAAAGTTTAGACATTACTGTATCGTACAGTGAAACATGACGGTCTTACTGCACCTATGGAACTATATACTGTATAAGGGGACGTTCTGCGGCTTCAACCCATGTTTTTTGGGCTGACAGCCCTACTGGCGAATATGGGTCGCTGAGACCTGGGTGGGAGCTAAGGGAAGGTAACCTGCTATGAGATCTGTCATTTTCATTGTCAAGTTTATTCACTGGAAAACTCAATGGTACAACGTTTTCGGCCCCTTTGTTAAAGACCCCCCTTGAGATGTTGATTTTATTGAAAGACAAATTGCTTATTATTGTATTTCCGAATTTATTTTGTAAAGTTAACATGTGGAAAATCAATAAAAAGGAGTTTTCAAAACATACATCCCGCCCGTTCCCACAACATTCCACTTATGATTTTATCCCTAGATGCTAATGAAAGGATTTGATGGAAACTCATGGTCCTCTCTCTCTCTCTCTCTCTTAAACGCTTCAGCATCTGGGGCGTTGACATGTTTTTACTTCCAAGATCCAAGCTCTCTACCACTCTCCCTCTGCCAGACCTAAAATGAATGGCTCTCTGTCTGACGCCTTTAACATAATTAATGGCACTCATCGGGAATGCCCATTGTCCCCTCTCCTATATGTGTTAGTTATTGAACATTTAGGGCCACATGTATGATCTGGATTTGCGCCCGATTTCTGGCGTATCCTGCCCGAATCCACTGTCGGACGCAGGGATGCGATGTTAGGCGCAGCCTTCGCCACTTTCAGATGCGCCTCACATGAAGGGACGTGTAATGAGCGCGGTGTGGGCGTTCTGGGGCGGGACACGGCGCGTTCTAAAACTCTGAGGCATGTATGATCGCGGGTCGGCAAACTGCGGCGCATTGCAGCACTCACCAGCTCCGACAGGCAGACCTGGTTGATTCTGGTCTAAATGATCCGGCGGAGGCGAAGTGAAGCGAGAACGTAACATGAGAGGAAACATATAGAAGATCGCAACAGAAATCTCGGCTCTCAGCTCCGTGTGGCATGGAGTATGATTCCAAAAAAATCGCATTTATTAGGTGTAAAACATTATCAGAAAAAGAGCTCAAACCTTCAAAAAAAATAAAAAAATAAAAAAAGTCACTTTCCAAAAATCTAGAACGGCGCTACATCAGGAATTTTGATATTGGAAATTGCCGGGAAATACAGTAATTCAAATTCTGTAAGCGCTTCTCATTGGTCGGCAGAAACCAGCCTATCAGAATAGGAGCAACAGTGACCCATTAAAACCTATGGAGAAGTATTGACCAATCAAATTCAAAGGCGGGACAGTTGAAAATACAGTAAAAATGCAGAAAAGAGCTGATTGGTTGAATTAGTGGGGGCTTGGCTATCCCGGCCAATCAGAATAGGAGCGACAGTGATCCATTATAACCTATGGAGAAATATTGACCAATCAAATTCAAAGGCGGGACAGTTCAAAATACAGTAAAAAGGCAGAAAAGAGCTGATTGGTTGAGCTAACGGATGCTTAGCTATCCCGGCCAATCAGAGCACAAGATACTTTGTCCCATTGTAGTCTATGGCCAGATCGGGCGGCATGGAGTATGATTAAAAAAATTTTTTTTATTAGGTGTCAAATATTATCTGAAAAAGAGCTGAAACCTTCTATAAACATAAATCAATCAAATCCCTAACCACGCGTTTGTCGCCGAGACCGGCGCTACATCAGCTCTTTTCTGCCTTTTTACTGTATTATGAACTGTCCCGCCTTTTCATGTGATTGGTCCATACTACTCCATAGCTTATAATGGGTCACTGTCACTCTTATTCTGATTGGTTGGTTTCTGCCGACCAATGAGAAGAGCTTAAAGAATTTGAATTACTGTATTTCCCGGCAATTTCGAAAATATCAATTCCCGATGTAGCGGCGGTCTCGGCGACAAACGCATTGTTAGGGATTTTATTTATGTATGTTTATAGAAGGTTTCAGCTCTTTTACAGAGAATGTTTTACACTTAATAAAAACGATTTATTTACTAATACTCCATGCCGCATGGCGCTGAGATTTCAGCGCCCCGATCTCTCCATAGACTACAATGGGAGAAAGTAGCTCGCGCTCTGATTGGCCGGGATAGCCAAGGCCCCGCTAGTTCAACCAATCAGCTCTTTTCTGCCTTTTTACTGTATTTTGAACTGTCCGCTTTGAATTTGATTGGTCAATTACTTCTCCATAGGTTATAATGACTCCTTGTCGTCCTTTTTCTGATTGGCCAGGATTGCCAAGCCCCCGCTAGCTCAACCAATCAGCTCTTTTCTGCATTTTTACTGTATTTTGAACTGTCCCGCCTTGATTTTGATTGGTCACTGTCGCTCCTATTCTGATTGGCTAGTTTCTGCCGACCAATGAGAATAGCTTACAGAATTTGAATTACTGTATTTCCTGGCAATTTCCAAAATTTCCAAATTCCGATGTAGCGCCGTTCTTGATTTTTGGAAACTGATTTTATTTATGTATTTTTTTAGTAGGTTTGAGCTATTTTTCAGAGAATGTTTTACACCTAATAAAGGCGATTTTTGGATTCATACTCCATGCCGCACGGACATCTTTAATGATTTTTCGCTGTTTTGCAGCCTGTCTCGAATCGGAATACATGTTAGGCGCAGTCCCGCACTGCGCCCCACATACTGGCGAGGCGCGGTGAACTTTTCCCCGCATGTATGAGCGCACCTCCTTGGACGGCGAATATTAGACTTTACACGGCATGTATGAGCGCACTATGTCGGGCAGCGAATCTTAGGCGCAATCCTGCACTGCGCCTAAGTCCCGCACTGCGCCTCACACATTGAAGAGGCGCGGCGGACTTTACATGGCATGTATGAGTGCACCCCGGCGCCGACATACGTGAGGCGCAAATTTCGCTGGAAAACTGGCGAAAACGTGCTCTCCGACGCGGCAAGATTCATACATGTCGCCCAAAACGTCCATCCAGTTCAGCCTGTTGTGCTAATGTGATGATCCAGAGGAAAGCAAAAAACCCCAATGAGGCAGGAGCCAATTATCCTCATTTTAGGGAAAAAATTCCTTCCCGACCCCCATTTGGATTAGAATAATCCTGGATCAATGACCCTACTCCAGAATCCTGTCATTATAACTTATTATATTATTACGCTTCAGAAATGCATCCAAACCCTTTTTGAACTCTGTTATTGAATTCAACATGACAATTTCCTCCGGCAGAGAGTTCCACAGTTTCACTGCTCTAACAGTAAAGAATCCCTTTCTATGTTTTTGTAGAAACTTTCTTTCCTCAAGACGTAGAGGATGCCCCCTTGTTCTTAATACAGTCCTGGGTATAAATAAATCTTGAGAGAGATCTCTATATCTCTATTAAAAGGAATTTTAATATATTTAAACATATTTATTATGTCTCCCCGAAGCCGTCTTTTCTCTAAACTAAATAATCCTAATCTTGCTAATTTTTCTGAGTATTGCAGTCACCCAGTCCCTTTTATTATTTTTTGTTTCGCGCCTTTTGGCCTGTTCAAGCTCTACAATGTCTTTCCTGTGCACGGGTGCCCAAAAATGTATACAATATTCCATTTGTGGTCTAACCAGTGACTTGTATAATGGGAAAATAATGCTCCAATCACTCTTTCACTGTGTTTCATAATAGAATTGGCCCATCGAGTCCTGACTCGACCTCCATCATCAGGTGCACCTCCGCGTCCATGCCATTTATAATAAAAATCCTAAACTACAGGGACAGAGACGCTGTTCCATTCGCAGCCAAGAAGAAAGGTAGCAGCTCCTATGAAAATACAAAGCTCTCCTTCTACTTGGACTTTACTTTACTGGTGAGAACCTGTTAGCCTGGTTGGATGGTCATTTGATTATTCACATTCCAGGTTTTTTATGTGATTCTACAGATGTGTTAAGATTAGTGATGAGTGATTAGGTAAATTATCGTCTTCCACACGATTACCAATTTTGGGAACAATCTCACCAATGTACTATCTTTGATGATGATTAATTGCCGATTCCCATTAAAGCCTATGGGAGAGGAAGACCAGGTTCATTTTTACACCCAAACAGGTGAGGTGAAGCTGGAATTAACATTCACAACAGTAAACTGGATACATGGTACATCTTAGTCAAGAAAATTAGGCTATAAGAGTCACAGAAAAAAATTCACAAGCTAAAATAATTCATTCCGTTCAATGGCCAACCGAAAAGATGAGGACGGCATAGCCACAGCAGATACAGTGGTAGCAGCCCCTTTGACACAAAACAAGACACCGGTATTGGAAATGGTACATTTTAACTGGCAGGAGACCCCTATCACTTTTTACACCAGGGACCAACAACTTGTCATATACAGCGCTGGAAAATATTAAGAGACCACTGCACAGTTTTCTTTTTTTTTTTCTTTTTTTTTTTTCATAATATGTTTATTAGCAAGTTTTAAAGTAATAACAGACAAATATCAGCCCCGACAAGGGGTATTGAACATGAAAAACCAATAAACAAAGGAAAAAAGGGGGGGAAGGTAGGTGGGGAAAGAAAGAGAGAGAGGGAAGGAGGGAGAGCAGGGAGAGGAAAGGAGGGTCCAGAATGTTAGTATCATATAACCAGATAATCCACGACAGATATTTGCAAAGTTCGAAATTTAGGATTGTTTCATATCAGGTAGTTACATGTACCCTTTAAGGAACCAGGTTATGGAATAATGAAGGAGTGTGTTATGATGCTCAACGCAGATTACGATGATAAATATAAAAGCCATCAGTGTATCACATAATAGAGTATATACATTGGCGTCTGTTTCAGTTGCACCGTCTCAAAGAGGGAGAGAGGGCCCCTACGGGTTCTAAATATGGAATAAGACATCGTCAAGGGCAGTCTCCTTTGGCAGTAGAAGCGTAATCTGTGTCGGCAGGACAGATAGGCCTCGTTCACACGGCTTATTCTGCCGCGTATTGGCGCCGTACTCCGCGCCGGATTTGTGCTGCAGTACGGCGCCAATCCGCGGCAGCATTTACGGTAATCCACTGCTCTCATTGAGAACAGTGGACTCCGTCGGTCCTCCCCGCTCGGCGAATCCCCCGCGGGGGGGAGAAAGTGACATGCACATTATTTACGCCGCGGACGCGCCGTAAACAATGCATTGTCTATGGGGCCGGGGAGCTGCGCCCCCGCCGCGCTCCGGCCCCGCCCCCGTCCTGCCCCTTATTCCCGACGGATTTGTGTGCTCAATACGGCGCACAAATCCGTCGGGAATAAGCCGTGTGAACACGGCCATAATCTCAATAAGTAAACCCTAAGGGGAGTAACAGTTGAAGGAACAAACTTTGAAAGTTAATGTTAAACATATGAACCGTGACATGTTAGACAAGCACAAGATTGAGAATTCTAATTTGAGTCTTCGCGAATGGTTCTCCGCAAGCTTCCGCAACATAACTCCATAAGTAGGGGTATATGTGCTATAAGGAGTCCGAAGCATAATTGTTAGGCATTGGCGCGAGGAGTCATTAGATAATTGAATAGTCAACATACTCTACAATGTTATGTTCAAAATCGTACAATTTGGTATGCGTCTTAAAACAAAGTTTTGTCATAGCACAGTCTATGGCATTGAAGCATTAAATTAAGCAAGAATTGCTAGACATTGGTGTGGGGGATCATTAGATCATCGAATAGGCGGCATATACTGCAATGTTGTGTTCTTGTGTTCAAAATTGTACAATCCTGTATGCACCGCAGAGTAAAGTTCTGTCATAACACAGTCGATATCATTGAAGCATTAAACTAAGCAAGAATTGCTAGGTATTGGCGTGAGGAATCATTAGAGCATTGAATAGTTGGTATACTCTACAATGTTGTGTTCAAAACTGTACAATTTTTGTATGCACCATAAAACAAAGTTCTGTCATAGCACAGTCTATATCATTAAGGCGGTAAATTAAGCAAGATTGTGTAAAGAACATCACAACAAGGCATATTAATATTCCTGGTGAGAACATCTATGACCTTATATGGTAAGCAAATTAACAGATAAAGACAAGGAGGAAAGGAAAAGGACAGGGAGGAAAGGGAAAAATTAGGGGGAAGGACTCGCGGAACCATCAAATGCCCCCGGAGATCTTGATGTGTGGTGAGGTAGTGTGCAAATTCAGTTTGCGCGTCATTTATGTTGTTCCTCCAATTGACCATTCAAGACACCATAATGTGGAACCTAAGCACTCCTTGATGCGTGAACGGACATGGTCTGGGAGAATGTCTATAATGGGCTGCCAGGTAAGAAAAAACTTTTCTACTCTGTTTTCTTTTTTCAAAGAGGAGTCTACCCAGTCCATTCTGAGTAAGAATGTTAGTTTTTCTAGGAAGAGTCGCAGGGTAGGGAGGGATGAGCCTATCCAGGTTTGGAGAATGGATTTGCATGCAGCTTCTGAAATGAGAAAACTCAGCATTATGGAATGTTGGGAGGTTCGCAGTTCCGGTTTCTGTAGGATGCCAAAAATAGCCCACTGTGGGGTTAAAGTGATGTTCAGTCCAGTATGAGTTATTGCAAATTGATGTATTCGACTCCAGAACCCTTGAGCAGTCGGGCATGTCCAAAAGCAGTGATATAGGGTTGCTGCGCTCTCTCCGCACCTGGAACAGGATGGCAAAGGGCATCCTCCCATAAGATAGTTAAGATGAGGTGATAAATAGCCTCTGTGTAGGATCTTTAGGGAGATTTTTCGATAGGAATTACATGGTATGTATTTAGACGCCTTTAAGGTAGCTTCGAGCATATTCTCTACAGTTATATGTGGCATGTCCTCTCTCAATCTACATAGTCCCCGCGTCCTATTCTCAAAATTGAGGGTTGAGCTAAGTAGGGCATAATAATTCGAGACCCGTGCTCGAGGATTTGACACTTCTAACAGTTTTTTAACCAAGGGGTCATTCCAGTCTAAATGACCTAATCGTCTAGTCACCTGGGATGCGTAATGTTGAAGTTGCATGTAGTGGAAGGGGTGTGACGAGACACAGTTATATTTAAGACAGGCCTGGTTATAGGTAAGTATTGTTTTTTGATGGGGATCTACCACGTCACCTATTGTTCGAAGTCCCTCAAAGAACCAGCTCTTAAAAATCGGGTGGGATTTACCTAACTGGAAAGCTGGATTATGCGTAAAAGTAAGGCTGAGAGAATGTTCCACAGACAAAGTGAGTCTCCCCCGTGCCAACCGCCATGTTCTCCAAGGCGTCATCAACAACGGGTTATCTTTCATCATGGGTGGGAGGGAAGCAAATGACAAATGCAACAGATTGATTAAAAGTATACCCGGGCAGAAATTTGCTTCACGCATCGTCAGTGTATATGTTTGAGATCCTAAGAGCCAATCTTGTAATATACAGAGGTTTGCTGAGATATTGTATTGTTTGATATCTGGAAAATTTATACCTCCATTAGCTCTGCGCTGCTGTAGTATATTTAGGGGAATCCTAGCCCTCCTGCCTTGCCAAATAAATGCTTTGAATAGCGTGTTAATAAGTCTTTCATCACGCGGGCGAATGGAAATGGGTAAAGTTCTGAATAAATATAGTAGTCTGGGAAATATTATGAGTTTTTAAAGATTAGCCCTGCCAATAAAAGAAAGAGTAAAACCTGACCATGCAGTCAGTTTAGCATTGAGAAAGGTCATAAAAGTGTTGAGGTTGGTAGTGTATATTCTGGATGGGTTCCTGGTGATCTGTACGCCTAGATATGATAGGGAGTGGGATTGCCATTGCATTGGGAAATAATTAATCCATAATGGTTGTTGTGGACCGGTTAGTAGTAGGGCCTCCGATTTGTCTAGGTTGATCTTAAACCCGGATAGTGCCCCCTTAATTTCTATCTCCTCAATTAGCCTCTGCAGGCATGTCTGCGGTCTGGAGATAAAGAGTAAGAGGTCGTCAGCAAAGGCTGAGGAGTTTAATTATGCCGTGATAGCCATCCCAGGATTGGAGATATCTCAAAAAGGGGTCCAGGGCCAAATCAAATAGTAGGGGTGAAAGGGGGCAACCTTGCCTGGTTCCTCTAAACAGAGGCATGGGGGATGAGTTGACACCATTGATCGTCGGAAAAGTGGATGTGTGTGTCTGTACTTGTTGTAGGAATGTAGGAATGTGTCCCCGAAATCTCTAGCATGGAGTCAGGTATTGAGGAACTTCCAGGAGACTGAATCGAATGCTTTCTCAGCATCTAGGCTGAGAAGCATGGTAGTCGGATATTTATCAATTGCCACCTACACCGATGCCGCTATGGCAGTTCTAGTGCCCTTTGTAGAGTGGCGGCCCCTGACAAAACCCAATTGGGTAGATGTCAAGAGGGGAGGTAGAAAGAGTTGGAGTCGCCCGGCCAGTATTGTTGTTAGGATCTTATAATCAGTGTTCAGTAATGAGATGGGGTGGTATAATCCGACCTCTTCCAAGTCTCTACCTGGTTTGGGTATTATAATTGTTCGTGCCTTGTGAAAGTCTCCAACCACCATGCCCCCCACATAGACATAGTTGAGATACATCGTTAAGGTCGGTATAAGGTCTGTCTTGAGGGTTTGTAATATTCTCCCGAGAACCCATCTGGGCCTGGGGTTTTGTCACACTTCAAGGAAGATATGGCCCTCTCTATTTCCTCAGTGGTAATAGGAGCTGTAAGTTGCTCTCGCTGTTCTAGTGTGAGTTTGGGGGGGTTGGTTACCTGGAGGAAGTCTCGCGTCGCCAAGGAGTCATACAGATGCTCTGCATAGAGGTCAGTATAAAAAGAGGTGAAGGCCTCCAGGATGTCATTGTTTTTTGTTAATAATTTTCCTGTTATGGGATGTCGCAGTACAAACTGTTTAGTTATCTGAGGTTTAGTGAGATGTGCCAATAATCTGCTTGACCTCCCCCCATCGAAAAAAGTGGTTTCTGGTGATTTCTGCTTGCCATTTGGCTTGCGCCAGCGTGTGTGCGTCTAGGAGCCGCTTTGCTTCGAGGTATATTTGTTTATGTTCCTCATCTGGGCACCTTAGTAGTTCTCTATGGGCTTTTAGTAGATCATTATGTAATGTGGTATGCGTTTGTTGTTGCCGCTTGCGTTTGAGCGCCACATATGCTATCGTGTGACCTCTCATCACTGCCTTGGATGTTTGCCATAGTAAGGGAATCGGCACAGGGGAGTTCGCATTATCATCTAAGAAATTGCTCCAATTTATTTTGAGGTACGATTGAAAGTCTGTGGATTGAGCTAAATAGGAGGGAAATCTCCAGTTTTTACTCCTGGTTTCTGGTTGGCTCAGCCAAAATTGCAGTCGAACAGGGGCGTGGTCTGAGATGAGAATCTCCTCGATGTGAGAAGACTTTACACAACTGGCCAGGGAGTTTGCAGCCAAAAGTAGTCGATGCGCGACATTGTATGATGAACTGGTGAAAAATGAGTATAATCTTTTTATGTCGTGTGCTGGACCCTCCAAGGGTCATGCAAATTTAGATGGTGCATAAGGTGGAGGATACTTTGGACAGGCCGATTATCATGCATGGAGGCAGATGACCTGTCCAGGCATGGAGAGAGAGCAGCGTTAAAGTCCCCCCCATGATCAGATTGGTTGTCTCCCTTGCGAGTAAGAATTGGAGTAGTTTAGAAGAGAATTCGGCACCTGAGGTGTTAAGTGCATAAACATTCACAAGAGTGAATTTAGTTGTGTTGATTTGTATTAGCATGTACAGGAATGTGCCCCCAGGGTCTGTGAAATCCTCAAGTACCTTGTATTTTAGGGAAGTACTAAAAATTATAGCAACCCCTTTAGTCTTGAAAGAGCTATTTGCTGCGGCATACTGTGCTATCCAGGGGGCTTTTAGGATGTTACCTTCCCCTTCCCGGCAGTGGGTTTCTTGCAGAAAAGTAATGTCAGGTCGGAATCTTTTAATGTGAGTAGTGACTCTCCTGCGTTTTATGGGGTCGTTCAGGTCTGCTACATTCCATGAGATGTGGTGCAAGGTATACTGCGCTACGTGTTGGAGGTGTCATTAGTGTTAGAGTTACTCATTCTACCCCTTGTCTAGGCGATTGATTGTAGAATGAGATTTTTGCGTCAGAACCAGAGGGCCTGTCCCAGCGAGCAGGTCCATCTGATGCATCAGGGGGGCGAGATAGTCCGCGAGTCCTCACGGGAGAGGTGGGAGGGGGTAGCTGAAACAAAAGAACAACATGTAAACGATGCAAACAGAGTGAAAGCAAAACAACCATCGCAGTATATAGTGACATCAAAGAAGGTAAGTACACCTATCTATATGTGAAAATTATAAAGGTCATAATTTCTGTATTATCCATAACAGGATGGTCAACCGTCCGGGTTTTGATGATCCTGGTGGAAGTGTCTTTCTGCTTGAGTAGGGTCTGTGAAGACCAGTGTATGGCCATTGGCCGTCACTCTTAGCTTGGCTGCATATAATAGTTGGAATCTGTGATTATTCTCCAGCAGATATTTGCAGATTGGTGAAAATAGGCGCCGTTTAGCTGTGACTGCCGCAGAAAAGTCTTGGAAGACTAGTATTTTATGGCCCTGCACCTCAAGTATTCTTCGCTGTCGGTAGGCTCGTAGGATTTGTTCTTTCATGGTATAATGTAGGAACTTAGCTATTGTTGGTCGGGGATGTGCTTCATTGCCTTGATTTATCGCTCCCAGGCGGTGTACTCTTTCTGTGACCGGCAATATTTGAGAGAATGACTGTCCCAAGGCGGTTGGTATTTCATGGGCAACAAATTTTTCTAGAGTCTTGCCCCTAATAGACTCCGGAATACCGATGAATCTGAGATTACTCCTACAGCTTCTATTTTCCAATTCCTCAATTCTGTCATGTAGCATACGGATTTGTCTGTCATGTTACGAAGAGTCTTGTTGGATCTGCAGTAAATCTGATTCACAGGATGATCTTCGGGTTTCCATTTCGTTGAGCCGCTGTGTATTGCTGGTTATTTGGTTTAGGGCAGAATTAATCGAAGCTTGAAGGAGATCGAGTCTCTTGTCCAAGAGGGGCATAAGCAAATTAGAAACTTCCTGCGCTATGGACTTCGCTTGTGAGTGCTCACATGGGGGAGACCCCGCTGGGCTAGAAGATGGGGACCATTGGTGTGCAAGCAGGTCTTTCCCAGATGACGTTGCCATGGTTGTCAAGTGAGGGGGGGTCGATTTCGTGTCTTGGCTCAAGGAGGAGTCTTTAAAGGGGTTTTGCCAAGGTGGCTGTTCCCTACCTCAGATGCTGCGGCTGGCCCCCTGGGTCCCGAGATCGGGGCGTTCGCTACTTCTGTAATTTCAAAAAAAAACCCACCCTCTAGACGGTACTTAGTGACGTCAACGCGCCGCGATTCGTGCACGCTCCCGCGGCCGATGCTCATTTTACATCAGCCTCGGAAGCGGGAGGATCTCTGCGGTCTAGCTGAGTGAATATGGTAAGTGTTCGGCCAGACCGCAGAGATCCGTGCTGCCCGCACGATGTTTGCGCTATGTTTTCCCCTTGTGTCTCCCCTGTACCTCCGCTCACCATCCTCTCTTTCCTGGTAGGTCAGGTATGTTTAGGGCTGAAAGCAGGGTTAGTGTTAGAGGTTATAGATAGGGTTAGGGTTATAGCTAGGGTTAGGGTTAGGGTTAGGGTTAGAGGTAGGGTTAGGGTTAGAGGTAGGGTTAGAGTTAGGGTTAGAGGTAGGGTTAGGGTTATAGCTAGGGTTAGAGTTAGGGTTAGGGTTAGAGGTAGGGTTAGGGTTAGAGGTAGGGTTAGGGTTAGAGGTAGGGTTAGAGGTAGGGTTAGGGTTAGAGGTAGGGTTAGAGGTAGGGTTAGAGGTAGGGTTAGAGGTAGGGTTAGGGTTAGAGGTAGGGTTAGGGTTATAGATAGGGTTAGGGTTATAGCTAGGGTTAGGGTTATAGCTAGGGTTAGGGTTAGAGGTAGGGTTAGGGTTAGAGGTAGGGTTAGGGTTAGAGGTAGGGTTAGGGTTATAGCTAGGGTTAGGGTTATAGCTAGGGTTAGGGTTATAGCTAGGGTTAGGGTTAGGGTTAGAGGTAGGGTTAGGGTTATAGCTAGGGTTAGGGTTATAGCTAGGGTTAGGGTTATAGATAGGGTTAGGGTTAGGGTTAGAGGTAGGGTTAGGGTTAGGGTTAGGGTTATAGATAGGGTTAGGGTTAGAGGTAGGGTTAGGGGTAGGGTTAGGGTTAGAGGTAGGGTTAGGGTTAGAGGTAGGGTTAGGGTTAGAGCTAGGGTTAGAGGTAGGGTTAGGGTTAGGGTTAGGGTTATAGATAGGGTTAGGGTTAGAGGTAGGGTTAGAGGTAGGGTTAGGGTTAGAGGTAGGGTTAGGGTTATAGCTAGGGTTAGGGTTATAGCTAGGGTTAGGGTTAGAGGTAGGGTTAGGGTTATAGATAGGGTTATAGATAGGGTTAGGGTTATAGCTAGGGTTAGGGTTAGAGATAGGGTTAGGGTTAGAGGTAGGGTTAGGGTTAGAGGTAGGGTTAGGGTTAGAGGTAGGGTTAGGGTTATAGCTAGGGTTAGAGGTAGGGTTAGGGTATTTGTGAAAAATACAAATAAAGATGTCAACTCTATTATGTCTGTCTTAGTTATTTACAGCCAAATCTCACTGACAGCAAGCAGAGATCTTTACTTCTCTGAAAGCAAGCAGTTTTTACTTCTCTTCTAGTGGTGTTGACACACATTGCACTGACAACAGGCAGAGATCTTTACCGAACTACAAGGACAAATGTCAGCTTCTGCTTGCTGTCAGTGACATTTGGGTGTAAATAACGAAGACAGACAAAATAGATTCTTGTCTGTCAGTGACAATTGAGTGAAAAATACAAATAAAGATGTCAACTCTATTATGTCTGTCTTAGTTATTTACAGCCAGATCTCACTGACAGCAAGCAGAGATCTTTACTTCTCTGAAAGCAAGCAGTTTTTACTTCTCTTTTTGTGGTGTTGACCCCCATTGTACTGACAACAGGCAGAGATCTTTACGGAACTACAAGGACAAATGTCAGCTTCAAGTAAAGATCTCTGCTTGCTGTCAGTGACATTTGGTTGTAAATATCTAAGACAGACATAATAGCTTCTAGTCTGTCAGTGACAATTGAGGGAAAAATACAAATAAAGATGTCAACTCTATTATGCCTGTCTTAGTTTTCTACAGCCAAATCTCACTGACAGCAAGCAGAGATCTTTACTTCTCTGAAAGCAAGCAGTTTTTACTTCTCTTCTAGTGGTGTTGACACACATTGTACTGACAACAGGCAGAGATCTTTACGGAACTACAAGGACAAATGTCAGCTTCAAGTAAAGATCTCTGCTTGCTGTCAGTGACATTTGGGTGTACAGTAAATATCTAAGGCAGACATAATAGCTTATTGTCTGTCATTGTCAATTGAGTGAAAAATACTAATAAAGATGTCAACTCTATTATGTCTGTCTTAGTTATTTACAGCCAAATCTCACTGACAACAGGCAGAGATCTTTACTTGAAGTTGACATTTGTCCGTGTAGTTGAGTAAAGATCTCTGCTTGCTGTCAGTACAATGTGGGTCAACACCACTTGAAGATAAGTAAAACCTGCTTGCTTTCAGTGTAATTTGTGTGTAAAATACTAAGAGACATAACAGATGCTTGCTGTCAGTGAACGTTGGGTGATAGCGTTGACATCTTTACTTGGGTGATAGCTGCTTGTTTGTCAGTGACAATTGTGTGATAAATCCAAGTAAAGATGTCAACTCTGTCACCCAACGTTCACTGACAGCAAGCACCTGTTATGTCTCTTATTTGTTGGACAGTGAGGAAAAATAGCAGGAGAAGCCTGACTGCCCCTGCACAGAGTTAGTTTACAATGTAGGGTGAAGGAATGTAAAAGGACAGACACTGGCAAACATCCTGCTCCTGCCCTGTGTGAGGACAGCAGGAGATTCTGGAGAAGAGCTAGCACTTCCCCCAAGCACAGTCCGTGAAGATTCTGTGCAAACAGGAAGGAGGGGGGAAGTGAAGAGCGGACAGACTGTCCTGGCCGGGAAGGGGAGCTACTGCGCATGTCAGGCCGTGTGTCAGGACGTGCTCGTTCCTGAGGGGGCTTCAGAGGAAGAGATAAGAACCACGCAAGCGCGGCCAGACAGGCAGGAGGCTTAGAAAAGGTCGGCTCCAATGACAACCAGCTGTACACAGTGATAAGGTAATGAAGGCTGCAGCTGTGGCAACTTACACTTTTTTTAATGACATGCAATTAGAAAAGTGCTAAACTTATGATTTCTAAGCATCCCACGTCAACTTTACATGGTGGCAAAACCCCTTTAACCTTGGAGCGTAGGTTAATACACGAACCCGCCCACTCTTGAGAAGAGGTGGATTTTCGCATCTGATGCTTTCTCTGCCTGGTTGTAGAGCCCGGGGTGAGAAATTTTTTCATAGCCCCCAGGTGGTATTTAAGGCATAAGATAGATGTTGGACGGTTGACTTTACGTGAATATTAATGTCACATTTCGGGTTGTAGGTAGGTTGTACTTAGCTAAGACACAGTTAGCACTTCATGTAGGATAAGAGCTTTCTGTAGAAGCATGGGCTTCCTGTCGAGATAAATCACTTCAGTAGGTCCCTTGGGGATGGTGGGGATGTGTTTGTTCTATAGCCGCCACTAGATGGTGGTATAATTGGTCGAATTCAGGATAGTGGTAAATTAACCATTGCAGACACTAGATGTCACTCTTTAGTAAGTTTTGAGCAAGAGTTGTAGGTTGCGCGAGTAACACCTGTTTGGGATGTCACCGTTTTGGCTATGCAGGATTGATGTTCGCACTTAAATAAGAGGTTTGTCGCCAAGGGATCGCAGTGGGTAGTGCTGACACGACACAAGGTAGCAATGGAAGTCTATTGTGCTATTTCAAGGTTTATTATTGAGGCCTGTTAGTGACCAGATACCTATACACGTACAGAGATGGTGCAGGCAGTGTATATAACGATTTTAGACACACTTTGGGGTAATTTAGATGCTGAGCTGTGGACAATGTAGTATGCAGTCTTGGCATGTGGGTAACAATTTATCAGTTACTTGCAAGAGAGTCTGTGACTGTTTGGGGGTGTGATGGTATGTCGCAGCGGGAAGAGTGAGGGAGGCCCTGCTCTCTGTACCACAGGCACACCCCTATGTTCCCTAAATATCGTGTGGAAAAATTGCAGGTTATAGTTTAATAATGCTAGGCTTTATCATAGGGTGGCAACTTTGGATCAGTTTGTGATGGATGCCTCAGCAGAAGTTGAAAGGGTTACCTGCAGAAAGTATCGAGACGCAGGAGGTTTATAAAAATCCGTCGATCAGTTGACTGGTAAAGACAGTGTCATAAGTATGGGTTAAATGTTTAGTTTATTACAGGCAGGTGTTCCCTTAATATAGTGTGAGGTTCCTTCTGGAGAAACAGCTTAGAAATGCAGTACGGGCTAAAGATAGCTGTCAGATCCTCCAGTGCTTCCCCCCCACCCCACAGTGGGGGAAGAAGAAGGGCTTTCAGGAGTTCCCGCCTAAACTGTTGGTTGTTGTTAGGGTAGTTCTATGATTTGGCGAGTTGGAAATCTTTCCATGAGCGTATGTGCCCTGTAAGGGTGTGAATTTCTGGGCAGGCAGCAGCCTTGTGTGGAGGGAGAGTTCCACCGGAGGATGTAGGGTGTTAGACCTCAGTTGTTATCCGCTCTGGGGGGCCAGTAATTAGTTTTCCCGCCCTCAAGAGAGTTATAATCCCAGCCGTTGGGCATACAGCCAAGAGCAAACAATGGGCCAGAGGATGCCTCCAGGGTCTCAGTGGGTCCCCCCAAGGGTCGGTCTCACCTTCGTTGCAGCGGTGTCTCAAATCAGCCAGCAGGTGGCTTCGGGTGTCTGCAGCGTATACACCCGTGTGCTGCGGCCTCTGGACACCCGTATCAGGTGGTCATTCCACCGTCTGTAGTCTGCTCACCGGCGCACCCATGCTCACGGGCGTAGGAGGTGCGCGAGCTCTGTCTCGTTCCGCAGGCGGGTAATTCTCGTCCTCGGTCTCTGGAGGATAGGCAGCTCTTCAGGAGCTCACTGTTTCGCGTCAGTCTGTCCGTGGGTCTTGACCACCTCTGGGTGTTCGGTCCAGCAGAGGGATTCGGACGGCAGTGTTTCTCCTCTGTGTCATGAGATCAGTGCTCGGTGTGGTGAGCTCGGGACTCGCAATCCCCATCTGTCTCAGCTTCGCCGCGCATGCGGCAATGATGGATGAGGTGGCGCTCAGCCTCTGGACTACCGGAGAGAGTCAGGTGAAGCTCTTCCTGCGTGCCTCGGTGTGGGCTCACAATTGGGGTCTTTTGAGTGCTGGAAATGCTGGTAACAATCCAGATGGATTTGGATTCAGGTTGAAGTGCAGCAGAGCTTCTACAAGATGCGCCCCCCATCAAGCGCCCTGACCCCGGAAGTCTCGACACTGCATAGTTTTCTAAAAAATCAGCATCTCTACATGTCTGACATCCATTCCTTTCCAGTGTCAGTTGAATTCCAACCAAAGTACACCTCATTCTACTTAATTTGCTTCTGATTAGGTGAACACCTGAACCAAATCTTATTTATTGAAAGAAAGTATAAAAAACACTGCTGTGGTCTTCACAATCCTCTTGAATAGGACAAGCTGGATGGCAAAACAAGTGCTAGGAATAGGCCAAAAGGAATTTGAATGAAAAAATTACTTTTACCATGCTAAAGGAGTTGAAAAGTAAACTCTTCCTGACTTAAAACATTAGTGTTATTGTTTCTAATGAAATATGAACTTGTTTTCTTTGCATTATTTGAGGTCTGACAGTACCACTTTTTTTTTATTATTTTGAAGATTTCTCATTTACTGCAAATAAATACAAAATTTTTTGCTTGGAATTTCGGAGACATGTTTCATAGTTTCATAGTTTCATCGTTTCATAGTTTGTAAGGCCGAAAAAAGACGAGACGTCCATCCAGTTCAGCCTGTTGTGCTAAGGTGTTGATCCAGAGGAAGGCAAAAAACCCCAATGAGGTAGAAGCCAATTGTCCTCGTTTTAGGGAAAAATTCCTTCCCGACTCCAATCTGGCAATCGTAAAAATCCCTGGATCAATGACCCCCCAATGTCAGTAGTTTATATAATAAAATAGCAATGTACATTTTTCTCAAAAATGCATACAATTGAAGAGAAAAATCAGAGAAACTGAAAATTTTGCAGTGGTTTCTTAATTTTTTCCAGAGCTGTATCTGGTGACAGCAAGAACATCCCAACAGGGAACACGGAGGTTCAGCTGGCAGGGCCGTACTTTGAGTGGGTGCGGTGAGATTCGTGACATTAGAAGGTGAAGAAGACACAACAGATGTCTCCAGTTGGTCAACAAGGTCTGTCTCAAATTCCTGCATTCTACTGTCAAATGAAGTGAGTCGAAGGATATTGCTGACTTATGATTTGGAACATGGATCCTGGAGGATGGCCACCCATTAACCGCTGTTCAATTTGATTGCATTGAGGCATGTGAAATTTGAAATCAGTATGTGAAATAAGCTTTTTTATTAATACGACCTTTACTATTGGTGTCTTTTACAGTGACCTGACCACTAAACCAGCAAAAATAAAAATCCCCAGAAGAAATTAATATTTCAAACACGAGTTTTCTGAATAGGACATTGAGTGTCTTTTAAAGCAGTATGACCATAATACCAGACAAAATGCCCTTATGGACACTCTCAATAAAATTTGCACAAAGAAATGAAGACAGTTAACGGGGAGGTTCAGATGATGCAGCACTGCTGACAGTCGAGCCGAAGCAGTGTGCGAATGCCGAAAGTGTGAGCTAAGACCTCGAGCCTTCCTCAAGACCTGGATAGCGCTTGAAAAATTTCTGCCTATATGAGAGCGCTTGCCCCTCCTTATGAAATTCGAAAAAGTCTGAGGTAGCACCATCACATCCTTATGCTTAAGCAACAATGAAATATTTTGCAATGGATATTGTCACATTAACTCGGCGTGAATGGGCTCAAGGAGTTCAGTTTCCCTTCCATGACTGCAGACGAAGTGAGCTTCACTTGGAAATGCTGGTTGACATTCTACCCAGGTGCCCTTTTCCTTGGCTTCTTTTTTCTTACTCTTTTCTTACTCGTTTTCCTGGACGTGCTGGAGGAAACTTTCTCTGCTCTTGGGATGGCGATTGGCGAATGTGCTCCACACGAATGTTGTTTC
This sequence comes from Phyllomedusa bahiana, assembly GCA_025379985.1. Taxonomy (NCBI): domain Eukaryota; kingdom Metazoa; phylum Chordata; class Amphibia; order Anura; family Hylidae; genus Phyllomedusa; species Phyllomedusa bahiana. The sequence goes on along the minus strand of JAODAL010010685.1, from coordinate 41,839 downwards.
TTGTAGCAAGGGTTTTACCATTGATGTGCTTGTTCACAAATATACCAACAACATGCTGTTCAACATTGTAGATCCTGGCAATATTGCCATTATAGCATTTAGTTGGCATGCCTTTTTCTATGGTGCTCATACCCTTATGTCAGTGGCCCTCTGCCTTTTTCAACATACATGCGCATCTACAAGAAAGGTGACATAATGCACATGCATTATGTCGCCTTTCTTTTAGATGCGCATGTATGTTGAAAAAGGCAGAGGGCCACTGACCGGAGTTCTGTCCTGGCACCCATTTCACAGCAGCCTGACCCCAAAACCAGCAGAAATGCCCTTATGGACACAGATAATATAATTAGCAGGAAGAAATGAGTATTTGAAACAAGATTTATTTGAATAGAACCTTGAATATCGCTGTCTTTTCCAGCTGCATGACCCCAAAAGCAGCAAAAATGACCTTTTCGACACTAAATTAAATTATCAAGAATAAACAAGTTTTTTAAAAAACATTTTTTGGAATAGTGTCTGGATTATAGCTGTATTTTACAGCACCACGACCCCAAAAGCAGGAAAAATGACCTTTCGAACACTCTTAAAAGTTTTGAAGAAGAAATGCCTCTTAAAAACAACAGTTTTTACCAAAGGACCTGGATTATAGCTGTTTTTTACAGCACCATGACCCCAAAACCATTGACAGTGCTTAACATTTTCATGAAGAAATGAATAATTGGAATAAGGTTTTTTCAACAAAACGTGTACTACAGTATTGGTGTCTTTTAAAGTCTCCTAACCGCCAAAACAGCAAAATGACCTTTGGGATACTCTGAATACAATTTGCATTAAGAAATGAGCATTTTAAAAAAAATAAATTTCAAGAGGACCATTTCTTTTTGAAGAGGAATGTCAAGTAGACTGGTTACTAATCGGTGACCTCAGCAACTTGGGCAAAAACATAATCAGAGATCCACGCCTGATTCATCTTGATAAAAGTCAAACAATCCACATTGTAATACGTTTGTCTGTTATCACTCCTCCAGCTGTGCTGAAGGTCCGCTCCGAGATGACGCTGGCTGCTGTGCAGGATAACACTTCTATGGCGTGCCGAGCAAGCTCGGGCCATTTATTCATTTTGGATACCCAGAATTGGGTACGGAACATGTCCAAAAGCATCAGTGTTGAGCCGCAGATAGTCGTGTACCATGATCTTAAGGCGGTCCCTGTGTGTCTAATTTGTGCCCTGCATTACAGGTGTTAAATAAGGATTGTCAGAGGTCACCCATTAGGCTTCTGCCACAATGCCTGCTGCTGCTACGGCTACGTGCCACTCTACTGCTGTCACATTTCTGATGTTGTTCCACCGTGACATTAGAACGTGAAGCAGACACAACAGATGTCTCGAGTTGATCAATGAGCACGGTCTCCAATTCCTGCATTCTACTGTCAAGTAGTGTGGGTGGACGTAAATACATGACTTTAACTTTGTATCGTGGATCAAGGAGAGTGGCCATCCAGTAACTGCTGTTCATTTTCATGGCTTTGATGCGTGGATCATGTTGGAGGAAATGGAGCATCCAAGCACTCATGTGAGAGATGCAGTCAGGAGGTCCCAAGACTCGGGGTCAAGGGGCACTAAACAGATCTTTCTCCACCTCAAATCTGAGCCAACCTCTTTCCAAGGCAGGGACATCGGTACCATCGGTGTCCAGCCATACCTCATCCTCCTCCTCCTCCTCCGCTTCCTCCTCCTCAGCATGAACACAGCCCTTACTTGCCTCAGATGATGCACCCTGAGAACTGAAGCACCTGGACCCCAAACCACCGCCTAACCAAGACCTATAAAGTTGGGAAGCTGTCGGGCCTTCTTGATCTGATGCCGAGTAAGGCTCTGTGTCCACATCTGTGTCCGCCAGTCGGAAAGGTAACATTTTCAAGGCCAAGAGCCTGGCAATGCCGACATTCAGGCTTTTGGTTGTGGTGAAAGCGTTTCTTCTGCTCCCACACCTGGTACACAGAAGGCTGGCTGCTAGACTGGCCACTGTACGGCATGCAGGTCAAACTGGTGGAAGGAGAAGGGGTAGGCTGTGTCTCTGGTGGTGGTAATCGGGTGACAGTGTGTGGCAATGGGGTGATCCTTGCTCATGCCGCTGCGGGACATGGGCAGCAGAGGAACGCTTGGTCTTGGAAGTGGCGAAGGAGGAGGAGACAGAGGGTGTCACAGTGGTTGGAAGCGCAGGACCTGTGTGGCCTTTTTTCTCCAAGTGACTTCTCTTTCTTTAGATGCTTGCTTTAGATGCATATCTGCCTATTCATGTTCATGGTGGTTAAACACAGGGGCGTAACTACCATGGTAACAGACGTAGCATCTGCCACGGGGCCCGGTGACGTTACATCACCGCACCGCCTGCGCTGAGCAGAGACTGCAGCGTGGCGCATCGGGGGAGCGTGAAACGAAGTAAGTAAGTGATTTCTTATTTTACCTGCCCTGCCTGCCTATATAAAGCCCCCTAAGCCTGCCTAAATAAAGCCCCCCTAAGCCTGCCTATATAAAGCCCTCTAAGCCTGCCTATATAAAACTCCCTAAGCCTGCCTATATAAAGCTCCCTAAGCCTGCCTATATAAAGCTCCCATAAGCCTGCCTATATCAAGCTCCCATAAGCCTGCCTATATAAAACCCACCTAAGCCTGCCTATAAAAAACTCCCTAAACCTGCCTATATAAATCCCCCCTAAGCCTGCCTATATAGCTCCTATATAAAGCCCCCTTAAAGCTTGCCTACCTATATAGCCCCCCTGAAGCTTGCCTATCTACTTATATGGGGCCCTATAGCTACCTAAACCCTGCCGACCTACCTACAGTACAGACCAAAAGTTTGGACACACCTTCTCATTCAAAGAGTTTTCTGTATTTTCTTGTAGATTCACACTGAAGGCATCAAAACTATGAATTAACACATGTGGAAATATATACTTCACAAAAAAGTGTGAAACAACTGAAAATATGTCTTATATTCTAGGTTCTTCAAAGTAGCCACCTTTTGCTTTGATTATAGGTTTGCACACTCTTGGCATTCTCTTGATGAGCTTCAAGAGGTAGTCACCTGAAATGGTTTTCACTTCACAGGTGTGCCCTGTCAGGTTTAATAAGTGGGATTTCTTGCCTTATAAATGGGGTTGTGCAGATGTCAGGTGGATACACAGCTGATAGTCCTACTGAATGGACTGTTAGACTTTGTATTATGGCAAGAAAAAAGAAGCTAAGTAAAGAAAAACGAGTGGCCATCGTTACTTTAAGAAATGAAGGTCGTCAGTCCGAAAAATTGGGAACACTATGAAAGTGTCCTCAAGTGCAGTGGCAAAAACCATCAAGTGCTACAAAGAAACTGGCTCTCATGAGGACCGCCCCAGGAAATGAAGACCAAGAGTCAACTCTGATGCGGAGGATAAGTTCATCCGAATCACCAGCCTCAGAAATCGCAGGTTAACAGCAGCTCAGATTAGTGACCAGGTCAATGCCTAGCACCAGACACATCTCTACAACAACTGTTAAGAGGAGACTGTGTGCAGCAGGCCTTCTTGGTAAAATAGCTGCTAGGAAACCACTGCTAAGAACAGGCAACAAGCAGAAGAGACTTGTTTGGGCTAAAGAACACAAGGAATGGACATTAGGCCTGTGGAAATCTGTGCTTAGATCTGATGAGTCCAAAATTGAGATCTTTGGTTCTAACCACCGTGTCTTTGTGCAACGCAGAAAAGGTGAACGAATGGACTCTACATGCCTGGTTCCCACCATGAAGCATGGAGGAGGAGGGGTGATGGTGTGGGGGTGCTTTGCTGGTGACACTGTTGGGGATTTATTCAAAATTGAAGGAATACTGAACCAGCATGGTTACCACAGGATCTTGCAGCGGCATGCTATGCCATCCGGTTTGCGTTTAGTTGGACCATCATTTATTTTTCAACAGGACAATGACCCAAAACACACCTCCAGACTGTGTAAGGGCTATTTGACCAAGAAGGAGAGTGATAGGGTGCTATGCCAGATGACCTGGCCTCCACAGTCACCAGACCTGAACCCAATCGAGATGGTTTGGGGTATGCTGGACTGCAGAGTGAAGGCAAAAGGGCCAACAAGTACAAAGTATCTCTGGTAACTCCTTCAAGGCTGTTGGAAGACCATTTCAGGTGACTACCTCTTGAAACTCATCAAGAGAATGCCAAGAGTGTGCAAAGCAGTAATCAAAGCAAAAGGTGGCTACTTTGAAGAACTGAGAATATAAGACATATTTACAGTTGTTTCATATTTTGTTGTTAAGTATATAATTCCACATGTGTTAATTCATAGTTTTGATGCCTTCAGTGTGAATCTACAATTTTTATAGTCATGAAAATACAGAAAACTCTTTGAATGAGGTGTGTTCAAACTTTTGGTCTGTACTGTATATGGCCCCTATAGCCCACCTAACACCTGTCTACCTGTATGGCTCCCTATAGCTACCTAAACCCTGCCTGCCTATATGGGTACTCTATTGCCTACCTAAACCTGGCCTATCTGGGGCCCCATGTAGCCTATCTAAACCCTGCCTGCCTAAATGGACCCCATATAGCCAGGGGGGCTGGAAAAGTCAGGATTCTAAGGTATTTGTGTCTAAATCTCCAGGGACAAGTGTTCGGGAGATGTCATGATGGCGGTCTGGACGGATGCAGACCAAAAGGGAAAGTCAATGACTCGTCAGAGAAACGTCACCTGTGAGTCACAAGAGGTAACTACGCTTTAATCACATAGTCTGTATACACTGATATCTACCACTATATGGTCACTGTATGGTGGTTATATACAGTCTGCAGAGCCTGTGTACGCTAGGATATACCACTATATAGTCACTATATGGCAGTACTATTGGTCTTTGTGTACTGATCAGTAATAGTGTAGGGGTATTATTCAGTCACTATTTGGTGGTAATTTGTGGTCTTGTTCTGGCAGTATAATCAGGTTCCTATGTAATAGCGTTAATTGATATCTTGGTTTTGCTATAGTGGATTTGTTTGGTAGCAGTATGATAGTGATATGTATGGTGAGGTATTTACACCTTGTATTACCTACATTATCTAACAGCATGTCCTGGTAAATGTTCGTGGTCAGGGAGGTGGGCAAGCGGGTGGTAGGGTGTCCTATCCAAAAGTTTGCTTTGGGGCCTTGGCTTCTCTAGTTACGCCCCTGGTTAAACAATTTAGATTCTTGCCTCTACTGGTGCATTGACGGCAAATCCAGTATAAGACGTCGGTCGGCGAATCTGAGGCTTGATCGAAAAAAGGCACAGGCTTCACAGGTCCTTGATCTCTTCGACAGTGACAACCTAGTAGCGGTGTTTTCATTGCCACCACTGACCATGGCTGGCGGATTAATGTCAGCGGACGTGTGCACCCGCCCTCTCCTTTTCTGAGGCTGGACCTGTAATGACACTACCCCATCATCTTCCTCCTCCTCCACAGATTTGGCATTCGCAAGCAAATGCTGCTAAAAAGACCACGTTGGATCCACAAGTTCATTATCAACATCATAGTTATCACAGGTGACTTCCTCGTCCTGACAGTCTACATCCTGAAGCTGCAGGGTGAAAACCACAGGCACTGAGAGGAGTTGCTGACCACTCGGGATTTGTGCCAACTGACCAGCTTCCTTCTGCTCTGACGGTATCTGCGATTGGGCGTCAGAGCAGACAAAATCATCCTCTTTGGCCTCTTGATCTTTTGAAATTCCTTCTGACCCCAACCGCATTGTGTCATCAATTGTGTTCTTCCTTCAGTCCCTGATATTTATAATGGCAAAGTAGGACTAGCAATTGACTTTTTTCTACAGATTATCTAAGAACTGCAATCTCTTCTGACAACTGGCAACCAGTAGTAGAAATAGAAATTTTTTCTACGGAATACCTAATAATGTGGACTTTTCCCACAACCAGGAGTAAAAAAATTACATTTTTCTACGAATTATCTAAGAACTTTCGGTCAACTGACAATCACGGATAGAAATATAATTTTTTTCTATGGAATATGGAATAAATGTGGTCTTTTCCAACAACTGACAACCAGGAGTAAAAAAATATATATTTTTCTACGAATTATGTAAGAACTGCGGTCTTTTCCGACAACCGACAATCAAGGATAGAAATAGAATTTTTTTCTACGGAATATGGAGTAAATGTGGTCTTTTCCAACAACTGAAAACCAGGAGTACAAGTAGAATATTTTCCTACGGATTGTCTAAGACATGCCGTCGTTTCTAACAATCAGGGGTAGAAATAGAAAAATTTTCTAAGGAAGACCTAATAAATGTGGTGTTTTCTGACAACCAGGAATACAAATAGAATAAACTCTATAGAACAGTGATTTCTTATGAGAGATGAACGTAGCTGTGTATGATGCAGAAGTTCACCCCACAACAAAGGGCCCCCCTCCTATACCACTGGTGGCAGGCAACGCAGAAATAAAATGGGGTGCTAGCTCACAGTGATTTTAAATGAGAAATATGACTAATAAATGCAGAAGTGCACCCCACAACAAGGGGACACCCTGTACTCAGACACTGTTGGCAGTCAATGCAGAAATAAAGTGGGGTGCTAGCTCACAGTGATTTGAGATGAGAAATATGTCTGATGCAGGATCTACCCCCCCCCCCCCGAACGAGGCCCCACCCCCGGCACTAATCAGTTCAGGGCATACCATATCTCTTAGTTAGAGATTTCTAAATCTCTAACTAATACTAGAATTGCCTAATCTTGCTGTACCTTAACCTAACTAATCTATCTAGCAGCATTTTATGTGGTTAAAATGCTGGTAAATAGTGTCTGCCAGCTTTTAAAAAAGCTTAGTAGAGAGACAGCTATCCATTCTGTTCACAGTGTGGAAGCTAATGGCGCCAAGCAGGAAGTGCAGTGACATAGATAAAACAAGGTCATGTCATTTTAGCAGCCAATGAGATCCCTACACACCCCACTGGTGACATTCTTCACCCCCCTCTGTGCTCTGCGCTGATTGGCTGGCTGCCAAAATTACAGGAAGCGCTGAAAATGGCGCCATTTGAATCCACGATGACGATTATTGATAAGATGTAAAGGGAAAAAATCTCATCATCTGGAAGCCACGATTAACGTGATAATCTGGCCGATTTCAACTTTTCTCGATTCATCGCTCAACACTAGTTAAGATCATTTGAAAATTTCATCTGGAAGTCGACCTATATGTGGGTTACTGCTGATGCACAATCTTTATATAGGGTTATACCCCATAGATTGCCTATTGCAGCATTACTGGTTTCTAGATTTTTTTTGTGATTATGATTCCATCTTACAAGGATTTTCGCTTGAATGACTGCCTATTTACTTAAACATAATTTTTTTTAAATTTGAGGACATTTATTTTTTGCAAATTACTGGGACCCTTATGGGAGCTAAATTTTCACCTTCCATTGCAAACATTTACATGACACTTAGAAAATCAGTACCTATTGTAACGGATGCTGGTAGTGGATCCGCTGGGCCACCGCAAGCGATGGTGTAAGCCGTACCAGGGGGCGGAATCTAAGTAGAACCCGGTTTTCACCAGAGTCCGCCGCAAAGCGGGATGGACTTGCTGCGGTGGAGAACTACCAGGTCGCCCCACTGGCGTGACGTGCTTGCGGTGGCAGCCAAGGCAGTGCATGGTACAAAATCGTGAGACGTAGGCGAAGTCGGGGACAGGCAAGAGGTCAGGGCAGGCGGCAAAGGTTCGTGGTCGACAAACAGGAGCGTAAAGGTTCGGTACACGGAAGACAGGCTACGAGGCAGAGGATGCTTTCTCTAAAGGCAGTACGGCACTAAAGATCCAGCAAAGGTGACCCGGAAGGAAGGAGGTTAAATAGGGTCACCTGCCAGCCTTTACCAATAATGGGTGTACTGGCCCTTTAAATCCCCGAGAGCCGGCGCGGGCATGCGCATACCGGCCGGCCAGGAGGACGAGAGGACGCGGGAGCGCAGTCAGGTAAGGAGGGAGCCGGGACCCGACCCGTGGAACCGGTAGTCGCCGCCGGGACCCGACGGGCGGCAGCACGAGTGCGCCCGCACCCCGGGCGAGGGGCTGCGGGACCACTCGTGACAGTACCCCCCCCCCCTAGGCCGGCTCCCCTTCCTGGTGCGGAGGAACCTCAACACGAGACCGCGGTCCAGGATGTTTTCCTCAGGCTCCCATGATCTCTCCTCCGGACCGAATTCCCCCTCCCAATTCACCAGGAATTGCCCGTTTAACCCCTAACCGACTTCAATCAGCCAAGATCTCTTGACCGGCAAATAGTTGGAGGCTACAGTCTAGGAGAGGGGGGGGGCAACTTTTCTGGAGAAGCGTTCAACATGACGGGCTTCTGAGGGAATCATAAAAGAATTTTGGGATCCGCATGGTGGAGGGAGTCGAGTTATACGCTACTGGTAATACGGCTCAGAATTACTAAGGGTCCCCAAGGAAGCGCGGACCCAGCTTGTAGCTGGGGATTTCAACCTGAACAACTTTGGCGGACAGCCCCAGACCCTTGTCTCCGGAGACAAGGTTGGAGACGTCTCCTCTTTCTGTCCGCCTGAGGCCTTTCATACGGGCATCAGGCGACGCCTGCAGGACTGACGAGTCTGCTCCCAAATGCCAGAAATGTCGTGGCCAAGCATCTATAGAGGGAACCTCGAGGAGAGGCAAGGGAGAGAGGGCGGGATGCCCGGCCATACATACAATAAAGAAGGGAGACGCCCTTAAGCCCCTGATCCAACGAGTTGTATGAAAATTTCGGCCCAGGGTAGGAGGTTGGCCAATCATCCTGCGAGCAGAAACAAAAATGATCGTAAGTAGCTGCACAGAATTCTGATTGACCCCTCTCTATCCTGGCCGTAAAGATTGCAGATGGTATTGACTGAAGAAAGTCTAACTTCACTGCAGTCGGAGCAGAGTGCAGCGCCAGAACTTGGACAACAACTGCACCCCACGATCAGAAACGTTCCCTGGCAGACCGAGCAGGCGGAACACGTGAAATAAAGAAAAGGGATGCAAGCCGTGTGCGGAAGGTAAAACCACGGGGGGGTGGGCAGTGGGTCGAATGCTACATCTACGAAAACCTATTCCGTAATGACCCAATCACGGTGTTACCCCCCGAAGAGGATGAAGGTCGTGAAGAAATCCCTCGACACATGGGGACCATGAGTACTGGCTAGGCAGGGTCGCAGCACCCGAAGGACTGTGGCGGGATACTTTATTCTCCGGCACAAGTACACAGGCATCCACGAAGTCCTTAATATCTTTAGCCAGCCCTGGCCACAATAGAACCGAGAGATCAATTGAACATCTTCGGGCCCCAGGATGTCCCTACCATCAAAGAGCAAGTAGTCCCCAATTCCCGTATTCCTCCCGCGCAGCAACGGCCGAATGTAGTCTTGCCAGGGGTATCTGCCAGAAGGAGGACAAGTGCTGCTTGGATCAGAGCGTTCCGGAGGTATATAATGTGTTGGGGTTTGCGGCTCTCTCCCAGTGATGTCCAGAATGTGCGAGAGAGAGCATCCCCCTGATGTTCCTTTCCGGCTGGCGGCCGGATCTTTACTGTAACGGGATGCGGTAGTGGATCCGCTGACCACCGCAAGCGATGGTGTAAGCCGTACCAGGGCAGAATCTAAGTAAACCCGGTTTACACCAGAGCCCGCCGCAAAGCGGGATGGACTTGCTGCTGCGGAGAAATACCAGATCGCCCCACTGGCGTGACTTCTTGCGGTGGCAGCCAAGGCAGTGCGTGGTACAAAATCGGAGACGTAGGCTAGTCGGGGACATCAAGAGGTCAGGGCGAGGCGGGCAAGGTTCGGGTCGACAACAGGAAGCGTAAAGTTCGGTACACGGAAGACATGCGTACGAGGCAGAGGAGGACAGCTTTCTCTAAAGGCAGTACGCACAAAAGACCGTAAAGGTGACGCCGGAAGGAAGGAGGTTAAATAGGGTCACCTGCCAGCCTTTACCATAATGGGCGTACTGGCCCTTTAAATCCCCGAGAGCCGCGCGCGCGCTGCCTAAGGCACAGGCATGCGCATACCGGTCCCGGCTAGATGAACGCGGGAGCTGCAGTCAGTAAGGAGGAGCCGGGAACCCGACGCCGTGGAACCGCAGTCCCCCGCCGGAAACCCGACGGGCGGCAGCACGAGTGCGCCCGCAGCCCGGACGAGGGGCTGTTGGACCACTCGTGACACCTATTACTTATACCGTTGTGTATGAAAGTCCAGAGAAGGTGTCCAACCTTTGCAATACAACATCAAAAATAATCCGGACTAGAACAAATTCTAAGACACAATTAGTTTCAAAATATTCTCAACAGTGTCCTTTAATAACTTGTAAAGCATAACACCAATATTAAAACTTAGTATCCCTCCTTTTGTTGGGAGAAACTTGCACATCAATTCTCTTAGAAACACACCAGTAGTTGTTGCCTAAACACAGCTTTTTGTTGTAATCACTCTGCCCAGCGTCTCCCACAACTTTAGGCTGTTTGCATAGTAATAAATCAGTAGTGCTTTGCCTCCGAATCACAAATGCCTTGCTTGCACTTTTAAAAACGCTTTCGTCTCAGTTTGTAACAAGTAGCATACATTCACTTATGAACAATAGCTGACCTCTGTTCTTCATCTGACATAAATCATCTGATACGAATTTACTGTGTCCTCTCCTGGTTTGGGTGGAAGGCAACTTCGCTTGCGTGACATTTCGGGGTCCTCCCCCTTTGTCAAACATTTACATGGCCTGGTGGGAGCGTTTTTTTCTTTTTTTCCGATTATAGTTTACATGGGCAGGACATTGTTTGGTATGGTTGTGGTATGGATATTAACCCCTTACCGCAGGAGCCAGTTTTGACCTTCCTGACAGAGCCCCGGTTTTAACCCCTTCACGACCTTGGCCGTATCCATACGCCCCGTGGTTTGGGGTTCACAGCACCTGACGTATGGATACGACTGAGGATCGCGCTAACTCTAAGGACAGAGTTCGCGCGATCGGCGCGGGGTGTCACTGTATATTTACAGCTGACATCCCGCACGTCGGCCCCTGACCCCTGGGTCGCCTCCGGGGGGGGGGCCGGTTAACCCCTTAATTATCAGCGACGATCGGGTCGCAGTAAATTAAGAGAGACAGGAATGAGATCGCTCCTCCTGCGTCTCTGTCGGCGGGCAGCAGCGCACGTTGGGCGATCCGTGAGCTCCCAGCCCTCTGACAGACACCACGGAAGGCAGAGAATGCCTTCCGGTTTGTCGATGACGTCCACGACGCCGGCCGTGCCCAGTGGGCATGACCCCGCATCGTGACTGACAGTTAACCAAGGAACCTTCCATAAGCGAACAACTATGTACTGATGTCCTATTAATGAGGAGAATCTAAAGATCTCACATTCAAATCCCCTATGGGATAAGTAAAAAAAATACGTGAAAAAGTGAAAAAAAAGTGAAAAACATGTAAAACACAAACACAAAAAATAAAATAAAAAAATACGTACACCGCCCTTTTCCCCTTTACAAACGCCAATCGCCCTAAACAATGATCAAAATAAAATAACGTACCCATATTTGGGTATCCGCCGCGTGTCGAAACGACCTGCCCTATAAATCCTTCATGTTAATTAACACGTAACGTGAACGCCGTATAAAAAAAAAAAATCACAAAATTAAGATTAATGTTCATCCCGCAGCCATAAAAATGGAATAAACAGCGATCAAAAACTCCTATAAACCCAAAAGGTTACCAATAAAACGTCATTCATTCCCGCAAAAAAAAAGTCCTCATAGAGCTCTGTAATACGGAAAAAAGAAAATGTATAGCTCTCAGAAGATAGCAATGCATAAATTTATCTGTTATAACACACTAATAACACTTTCTTTTCTTTTGTTATTAAAGTGCTTCAACAAAAAAAAACTATGTAAATAGGGTATCGCCATAATTGTAGCAAACCAAAACAGTAAAGCTCACTTATCACGGAGACGCATGGTGAGTCCCCGTTAAAAATAAAAATAAAAAAACTACTAGATTGTACAGTATTTTCTCACCCTGGCCCTCTAAAAAATGGATTTTAAAAGCGATCAAAAGCCTTGTCCCCCCAAAAAATTATACTAATAAAAACGTCAACCCTCCCGCCATAAAAAACGAAGTCCCTACACAGCTCCAAGCACAGAAAATTTTTAAAGGTTATGCTCACTCGGACTAGGCGATTCAAAAACTATTTTCCTGTTGAATAAAAGTGTTTTTATTGTAAAAAAGCAGTAAAACATCAAAAAATATACAAATTGGTATCTGGTTAATCGTATTGACCTGCTGAGTAAAGCAGCAATGTCATATATACTGTACAGTGACCGCTATAAAAAATAAAAATAAAAAACACTACCAAGATTGCTGTATTTTGTTCAAAACATCTCACAAAAACCTTAATAAATAGTGAACATAGCATCATATGCTCCGCATAATGGTGACCAATAAAAAATTCAACTCATCCCAGCAATAAACAAGCCCATACACAGCTCTGCTTACGACAGCAAAATAAACAGTAATGGCTGTCAAACAGGACAACATAAAAACAGCAAATTTTTATAACCATAATTCAATGTGTAAAAGTAATAAAACAGAAAAAAATATATAAAATCTATATCAATTGAAATTGTCCGACCCCCATAGTTAAGTTAACACAGCTCATTTACACTGCACAGGCGTAATGCTGTAAAATTGTGAACTCAACAAAACAATGACCAAACTCCTGCGTTTTCCCTCCATTTTCAATGCCCAATGCTAAAAAAAAACTATTGAAACACCTGTGCAATCCAAAACACATTACACCCCTAATAGAGATCCCTGATCGGGTGTTTGAATCCAAAAATGGGCGACTTCTGGAAAGGTTTCGCCTGTTCTGCTACTTTGGGGGGGCTTTGCAAATTCGACATGGCCCCATCAAAATCGCGTTCCAACAGCCAAATACGCCCCTCCCTTATACGCCATGCCATGCGCCAAACAGCAGTTTACACCCACATGTAGGTATTGCCGACTTGAAGAAATTGGCTTAACAATTTTTAGGGGTTTTTTTACCAGAATTCCTTTATAAATGAAACATTTTAAGCTAAAATTAGCAAATTATTGGAAAAAAATGTTTTTAATTTTCACGCCTTATGCTAAAAAAAATGTGTGAATCCAACTGTTGGGGTCTATATACTCAAGCACCCCTGGGAATATTCCTTAATGGTTGTAGTTTCAATATGCGGTCTATTTAGGGGGTTTATTAAGTTTTAGCACCTTAGGGGTCCCCCAAACCTGAAATGGCGCCTCAAATAAAATCGTATTGAAAATTAGACCCTAGAGTAATATAGGTGCCTCCCTCCTATTCTGGGGGCTTATGGTGAGCGAAATATAGCACTAGGGCTCACATATGGGATATCTCAAAAAACGGCAGACTGGAGAAATGATATTAAGTTGCATTTACCTGGTCACACTGTACTGTATTCCGGTGAATAAGATAAATATTGAAAATCTGCAAAAAAGTGAAATTTTGGAAATTTCACCTCCATTTTGCTTTAATTACTGTTAAATATCTAAAGGTTATCAAACGTCCTAAAATAGTTTTTGTAAATACATTAAGGGGTCTAGTTTCTTAGATGCATTATTTATGGGGGTATCTAACCTGCTTTTCCTCAAAAGCCACGTCATAACTGGAGTGGTCCCTAGAAAAAAAATGATATAGCAAATTTTCTTGAACCTGAGACAACTTACTACTAATTTCTAAAGCGCATAAGGTCGTAAAAAAAAAAAAAAGCCACATTTAAAAAATGATGCCAACCTATAAGTGGACATATGGTTGATGCTAGTTATAAACTATATTGTGGGGAATAAATTATCGTCTTGCAGCACGCAGAAATTTGCAACTTTCAAAGTCAGCAAATTTTTCCAAATTTTTCAATGAATTTAGATTATTTTTCATCAAACAAAACAAGGATGGAATGGATAAAAATTATCTTACAACATAAAGCACAATGTGTCACGGAAACAATTTCTGAATCACTGCTAGGTAAATGTCAAAAAGTTATCTCACATAAAGTACACATGCCAGATATTCAAAAATAGCTGTGTCAGAAGTCAAAACAGGCTGGGGTCATAAGGGGGTGAAAAATCTGGCATGTGTCAATTTTAAGTGAGAATAATTTTTTGACACACCATACCTATCCACAGAATTCTGGATACTGTTTTCTCATGACACATTGTGCTTAAGTTATAATACATTTTGGGACCATACAATCCTTAATTAATAGTGAAATATCATGAAAATTTGTAAAATTGTGCAAAAAATTCAAAAATTTCTGCTGTAAGACGATTAGTATTCCACTCAAAATATTTTATAACTAGCATCTACCAATGTCTTACTGTATTGGCATCTTTTTTTTAATGTTGTTTTTTACCACATTAGGTCTTAGAACTTTAGTAGTCATTTTTTACATTTTCATGAACATGCAAAATAGTCGAGTTCTGATGTGGCTTTTAGTGGTCTATATGTTAGATACCCTCATAAATGACCCCATCTAAGAAACAAGACCCCTTAAAGTATTTAAAAAAGCATTTAGGAAGTTTGTTACCCCTTTAGATATTTCACAGAAATTAAAGCAAAGTGGAAGTGAAATTTTAAAATTTTCAATTTTTATTCATTATTCATTGGAACACAGTAGATGTGACCAGATAAATGCAACTCAACTCCAATCCCCCAGATTCTGCCGTCTTCAGAGATATCCCATATGTGGCCCTAGTGCGCTATTTGGCTCAACCACAAGCCCCAGAATAGGAGAAGCACCTACCGGACTCTTGGGTCTAATTTTTAATACGATTTTATTTAGGCACCATTTCAGGTTTGCAGACACCCTGAGGTGCTAAAACTTAATAAACTCTCTTAAAAAGACCCCATATTAGAAATTACACCCTTAAAGAATATATTCAGTGGTGCAGTGAGTGTATTGACCCACAGGTGTTTCACTAATTGTTTTAGCGTTAGCCTCTAATAAAAAAAATTTAAAAAAATTAAAAAATAATTTTTTTCCAACAATCTACAATTTTTGCTGAAAATGTTTAATTTTTACAAAGAATCCTGGAAACAAAGGATCCCAAATCGTGTTATGCAATTTCTTCCAAGTTCGGATATACCCTACATATAAGTGTAAACTGCTGTTTGGGCTCATGGCAGGGTGTACAAGGGAGGGAGCGCTATTTGGCTTTTGGAACGCAGATTTTGGTGGGGCCATGTCAAAAGTACTAGAACAGGTGAAACCTTCCAGAAGTTGCCCCATTTTGGATTCACCACCCCTCATGGATCTCAACTAGGGGTGTATTGTGTATTTTGGGTACACAGGTGTTCTTGGTAGTTTTTTTAGCATTGGGCCATGAAAATGGGGGAAAAATGCAGTTCTGTCATAGTTTTTTGGGCTTCATTTTTACAGTGTTTGCCGTACGGGATAAATGACAGGCTAACTTTACTATGTGGTTTGGTACAATTGCAATGATATAAGTTTTATATCGTTATTTATGTTTTATTACTTTTACACAATAGAAGTTAAAGTTCATTTATAAAAAAAATTGCATTTTATGTTGTCATAGTCTGACAGCCATAACTTTTTTATTTTTCTGTATACAGAGCTGATTATGGGCTTTTTTTTGCGGGATGAGTTGATGTTTTTATTGGTACCATTATGGGGTGCATATGACGCTTTGATAATTTTTTATCAAGGTTTTTGTGAGGCGTTTTGAACAAAATACAGCAATCCTGGTAGTGTTTTTTATTTTTTACAGCGGTCACTGTGCGGTATAAATGACATGTTAGCAGACCCGGGCTGCCCATAGGGCCAGCCGGGCATTTGTCCGGCGGGCCGCGGGGGTCCGGGCCGCAGGGCCGGCTCGGAGCGCCCGCCGAGAGGGGCGGTGTTTCCCCCCCGGCGGGCCTCGAGTGCTGGCGGACGCATAGGGGCCCCAATGGTCGCATCGGCGACCGGACCCCTGTGGCAGGGGGCCGACAGGCCCCCCTTCGCCACACGGTACACGGCCGGGTCACCGACCCAGCCATGCAGCCATTACGACCGCCGCCTGCACCGCGGGGTGCAAGCAGCGGCCGAGGATGAACAGCTGGGATCTACTGATCCCATCTGTTCAGCTCCCAGGAGGCAGCGGGGCAGGTGCGTGATGTGATGACGTCAGCGCTCCGGATCGAGTGAAGAGAAGAGGAAGCAGAAGCAGAGACTTCAGGTAAGTATTGGTTTTATTATTTTTTTAAACTACTAGCCCTGCCTGCATACCTATATACTGCCCCATACTGCCCTGCCTGGCTATATACTGCCCCATACTGCCCTGCCTGGTTATATTCTGCTCCATACTGCCCTTCCTGGTTATATACTGCCCCATACTGCCCTGCCTGGCTATATACTGCCCCATACTGCCCTGCCTGGCTATATACTGCCCCATACTGCCCTGCCTGGTTATATACTGCCCCATACTGCCCTGCCTGTATATATACTGCCCCATACTGCCCTGCCTGGCTATATACTGCCCTGCCTGCATACCTATATACTGCCTTATACTGCCCTGCCTGGCTATATACTGCCCTGCCTGCATACCTATATACTGCCCAATACTGCCCTGCCTGCTTACCTATATACTGCCCTGCCTGCCTATATACTGCCCCTACCTACCTATATATATGCCCTGCCTGCCTACCTATATACTGCCCTGCCTACCTATATATCAGCCCTGCCTGCCCATATAATGGCCCTGCCTGGCTATATACTGCCCTGCCTGCCTATATACTGCCCTGCCTGCCTATATACTGCCCTGCCTACCTATAAGTGGCCCTGTCTGTCTATATACTGGTCCTGCTTACTTATATACTAGCCCTACCTACCTATATACTGTCCCTGCCTGCCTATATACTGGCCCTGCCTGCTTATATACTGGCCCTGCCTGGCTACATAGTGGCCCTGCCTGCCTATATTCTGGTCCTGCCTGGCTACTTAATTGGCCCTACCTGGCTAATTACTGCCCCTGGCCCTACCTGGCTAATTACTGGCACTAACTGACTAATTACTGGGGCAGCCCTAGCTAACTGGCTAATTACTGGGGGTAGGCCCTGTCTACCTACCAAATTAATGGAGGAAGGCCCTGTTTACCTACCCAGAGGGAGTCTACCTATTTACATGCCACTTATCTGACATTTATTAATTTTTAGGGTCTAACATACGCTGATTGGGGAATAGATAGGAAAGTGCTGGAAAAGAGAGATGCCTAAGATGTATTTGTTGTAAATTCTACAGGGATGAGTAGTGACCGGGAGAAGAAGACATTGCATGCTGTACTGGACAGAGAAAGAAATGGAAGAGAACAACTCATCAGGGAAGACATCATGGAGGTTTGGGCCAGAAGGAGAAGAAAAGGAGAAGAGAACAACTCCCATCAGAGATAATGTCTCCTGTGATTCCCTGCTGTCATGGGTCATTTTACTTCTATGTTGAATCAGTGCTGTATTCATGTGATGGTGACCTGACTACTGCTGATTTGATTGGTGGGGTTGTAGGTAATGCTGGTGCTTATGTAGTGTCAGTGTGGGCTTGTAGGTTATGCTGGTGCTTATGTAGTGTCAGTGTGGGCTTGTCCCGGATTGTAAAGCAAGTGCACACCTGACTCTGTGATGAGGGGTTTCTCTGCACCACTTTTTCTTTCTTGCTTGTGTTTAGGGGGCTCTCACACGGAGCGGTTTTGGTGCATTTTTTGATGCTTTTTTTGTGCAGAAATGTACAGCATTAACTGCTCTGCCTTTCTGCACAAAACCGAACCAAAAAACTATCAAAATGCACCAAAAATGCTCTGTGTGAAAGCACCTTTATAGTGTAGTTTATTTTAGAAAGTGGCGAGGTGCGAGAACAAGGGACATTTTGTAAGCGGACATTGTATGTGGGCTGCTGGGGGCTTAGTGCCAGGGTTGATTTTTATTCCCAGTCCGGCCCTGCATGCTAGTTTTACTCAGCAGGTCAATTCGATTACAGAGATACCCAATTTGTATATTTTTTATGTTTTACTGCTTTTACACAATAAAAATTCTTTAATTCAAAAAGGAAAACATGTTTTTGCATCGCCATAGTCTGAGAGCCATAAGGTTTTTATTTTTCTGTATACGGAGCTGTATAGCAGCTTGTTTTTTATGGGATGAGTTGATATTTTTATTGGTATCATTTTTGGGGGGACAGGGCTTTTTGATCGCTTTTAAATCCGTTTTTTGGAAGGCAAAGTGACGAAAATACTGCAATACTAGTAGTGTTTTTTATTTTTATTGTTAACAGCGCTCACCGTGCAGTATCTGTGACAAGTTAATTTTACTCTGTGGGTCGAGATGATTACAGCGATACCCAGTTTATATTGTTTTAAAAAAAGTGTTTTTATTGTGTAAAACAATATTTATGCATCGCTGTCTTCTGATAGCCATAACTTTTTATTTTTCCATATGCAGAGCTGTGTAAGAATTTTTTTTTGCAGAATGAACTGACGTTTTAATTGGTACCACTTTGGTGTTTATATGAGTTTTTGATCACTTTTTATACCATTTTATGTGCTGCGGGATGAACAAAAATCGCAATTCTGTGACTTTTTTTTTACGGCATTCACTGTACGTGTTAATTAACATGATACATTTATAGGGTAGGTCGTTACGCATGTGGCGATACCAAATATGGGTACTTTATTTATTTTTGATCTTTTTTGGGGCAAGCTGCAAAAAAAGGGCGGTGTACGTGTTTTTATTTTATTTTTCGTGTTTGTGTTTTACTTTATTTTTACTTTTTTTTAACTTTTTTACACCTTTTTCACTTTTCCCCAGAGGGGAATTGTATGAGCGATCTCCAAATCGCTCATACAAGAGGGGACCTGTCCACAGCGTTACAGGCATGGTGATGTCAACAGACGACCCAGATGCTTTCATAAAGCATCTGGGCTGTCGGGTAAGGGGACCAGTGAGCGTCCTCCTGCCTGCAAGTTCATTATCGCGACCATGCTATGTGACATGATGCCAGCGGTAATATGCCGCTGGTCCAATGCCGCGATCTTGCAAGCTCCGCTTGTGAGCTCGCAAGATCGCCATGATGTACCCATACGTTAATTTGCGGGAACCACTATCTGACCTTGCCGTATGGGTACGTCAAATGTCGGTAACGGGTTAAAATTCTTCTATAAATACTATAATCCCTGGATGGGTGATTAAAGTTTGCAGTTTTAAATAAGCTTGCAAGATGGCCGACAATCAATACTCCATCTTGTATGCAGTTATTTTTCCTTTCGGTTGAAACTACATGCCTTACCACCTTCCCCCACTATCTCTCTATATACACTTATCTTAAATTCAGACTCTGGCTCTGAGAATGTAAACAGTTAGTTAAAATTGAGGCCCTACACTGAATGCAAAGCTTAGTCAGAAAATGTAGAGCAAAAGTCACAGATAACTTTTATGCCATGCGCAGTAGAATATAGACATGCATAATAATAAAAACTTTAAGAATAATTAATGGAGTATTCTAACTAATAAATTAACCAATCATAATGTGATTATTAATGAGGGGGTGTTATAGTAATGAATAATTATAAACGGGATTTGATTAAATATTGTTTGTCCAATACAGATATACTTAACTGGAGATGGTTTTCCTTGAAACCGAACCATGCCTTTGTTATATTCGGGCTTTATTTCTTATAATTGATAACATTTGGTGCTTTTTATACTATTAATGTGGGATTGTCTGTCCCTTAACGTAAGGAGTTTGAAATATGGAACCATATGCTGAATTCCATTCCTTGCTATTGTGGGGGGTGTTGTTGTTTTTTTCCCCTTTTTTTCCTTTCTTTCTTCTTCCCTTTTTGCCTCCCTTTGCTTTTTTTAAATTTGTATTTCCACCCACCCCCATCCTTCATCTCTGTGCCCAGCATCTGGCTTCTTTTCTTTTTGGCAGAGTCTGCTCCTGAGCTCTGTGCGAGTAGCTATGGCAGTGATGGCAAACCTTTTTGAGACCGAGTGCCGAAACTGCGACCGAAAAATACCTTAGTTACCACAAAGTGCCGCCGACGTCGGCACGAAGCGGGGAAGTAACGTTGGGAAGCGGGGCGCACAACAATTAATACGAGGGATGTGACGGCCACTTAGCCCATCCCTCTGCCATACTTCCACTATACAGTGACCATATAGTGGTAGATAGCAGTGTACACAGGTGTTCAGCTGACCTTTGACTTATTAATACCACAAGCACATATCACCACCACATAGTGCCTGAATAATACCACAACACAACCACAACATAGTGACTGATTAATACCACACCACCACCACCACATAGTTACTGAATAATACCACCACACCACCACCACTACATAGTGACTGAATAATACCACAACACCACCACCACCACATAGTGACTGAATAATACCACAACACCACCACCACCACATAGTGACTGAATAATACCACAACACCACCACACAGTGACTGAAAAATACCACAACACCACCACCACATAGTGACTGAATAATACCACAACACCACCACCACCACCACATAGTGACTGAATAATACCACAACACCACCATCACCACCACATAGTGACTGAATAATACCACAACACCACCACCAACACAACAACACCACATAGTGACTGAATAATACCACAACATCACCACCACCACATAGTGACAGAATAATACCACAACACCACCACCACCACATAGTGACTGAATAATACCACAACATCACCACCACCACATAGTGACAGAATAGTACCACAACACCACCACCACCACATATAATGACTGAATAATACCACAACACCACCACCACCACCACATAGTGACTGAATGATACCCGACACACTCCAACACATAGTGACTGAAAAAATACCACAACACCACCACCACTTAGTTGACTGAAAATAATTCCACAAAACACCACACCATCAGGCTATTATACTCACATAGTGACTGTTATCCATAACTCACATCCCTTCCCATCACCACCACTTAGTGACTGAATAATCCACCAACACCACCACCAACCACCACATAGTACGAATTAATAAGTCCACAACACCACCACCACCACCACATAGTGACTGAATATACCGACAACACCACCACCACCACCACATAGTGACTGATTAATACCACAACACCACCCCCACTATTGACTGAATAATACCACAACACCACCACCACCACATAGTGACGAATAATACCACAACCCCACCACCACCACCACATAGTGACTGAATAATAACCACAACACCACCACCACCACCACATAGTGACTGAATAATCCACAACACCACCACCACCACATAGTGACTGAATAATACCACAACACCCACCACCCACCACCATATAGTGACTGAATAATACCGGCTACGTATCACCACCACAAAGTGACGAATAATACCGACACATCTCGTCAACACAAAGTGACTGAAAAATACCACCACACCATTAGTGAATATAAAACCATTACACTTTGCACACATATAAGAGATTAAAAATTTCAGGCATATTTAGTGACTCACATGTGACGTTTCTCCAGTAAGTCGTTCACATTCCGTTTTCTTCTCCATCCGGTTCACCCTTCATGCTGATTCTCCTGACCAACACTCTTCCCTGCAGTTTTAAGACACAAATATATTAGAATCCTCACTTTCCAGCAACTCCTTACTTAGAATTATATAAGTCCCCTAAGTTAGGTGGGTGTATAGGTCCCCTCAATTAGGCAGGTATATAAATATAGGTCCCCTCAGGCAGATAGGTATATAGATATATGTTCCCACAGGCAGTATAGAGATAGATAGCTCTCCCCACCAGCCAGTATAGAGATAGATAGCTCTCCCCACCAGCCTGTATAGAGATAGATAGCTCTCCCCACCAGCCATTTTACAGATAGATAGCTCTCCCCACCACCCAGTATACAGATAGATAGCTCTCCCCCCACCAGCCAGTATACAGAAAGATATCTCTCCACCAGCCCCGTATACAGATAGATAGCTCTCCCCACCAGCTAGTATACAGATAGATAGCTCTCCCCACCAGCCAGTATACAGATAGATAGCTCTCCCCAACTAGCAGTATATAGATAGATAGCTCCCTCCAGCAGTAGTATACATGATAATAGCTCCCCCACCAGCCAGTATACAGATAGATAGCTCTCCCCACCAGCCAGTATACAGAAAGAGATCTCCCACCAGCCAGTATATAGATAGATAGCTCCCCCCACCAGCTAGTATACTAGATAGATAGCTCTCCCCACCAGCCATATAGATAGATAGCTCTCCCCACCAGCCAGTATATAGATAGATAGCTCTCCCCACCAGCCAGTATACAGATAGATAGCTCTCCCCACCAGCCAGTATACAGAAAGAGATCTCTCCACCAGCCAGTATATAGATAGATAGCTCTCCCCACCAGCTAGTATACAGATAGATAGCTCTCCCCACCAGCCAGTATACAGATAGATAGCTCTCCCCACCAGCCAGTATATAGATAGATAGCTCTCCCCACCAGCAAGTATACAGATAGATAGCTCTCCCCACCAGCCAGTATACAGATAGATAGCTCTACCCACCAGCCAGTATACAGATAGATAGTTCTCCCCACCAGCCAGTATACAGATAGATAGCTCTCCCCACCAGCCAGTATACAGATAACTCTCCCCACCAGCCAGTATACAGATAGATAGCTCTCCCCACCAGCCAGTATACAGATAGATAGCTCTCCCCACCAGCCAGTATACAGATAGATAGCTCTCCCCACCAGCCAGTATACAGATAGATAGCTCTCCCCACCAGCCAGTATACAGATAGATAGCTCCCCACCAGCCAGTATACAGATAGATAGCTCTCCCCACCAGCCAGTATACAGATAGCTCTCCCCACCAGCCAGTATACAGATAGATAGCTCTCCCCACCAGCCAGTATACAGATAGATAGCTCTCCCCACCAGCCAGTATACAGATAGCTCTCCCCACCAGCCAGTATACAGATAGCTCTCCCCACCAGCCAGTATAAAGATAGATAGCTCTCCCCACCAGCCAGTATAAAGATAGATAGCTCTCCCCACCAGCCAGTATACAGATAGCTCGCCCCACCAGCCAGTATACAGATAGCTCTCCCCACCAGCCAGTATAGAGATAGCTCTCCCCATCAGTCATTATACAGATAGCTCTCCCCACCAGCCAGTATACAGATAGCTCTCCCCACCAGCCACTATACAGATAGCTCTCCCCATCAGCCAGTATACAGATAGCTCTCCCCATCAGCCAGTATACAGATAGCTCTCCCCCATCAGCAAGTATACAGATAGTTCTCCCCACCAGCCAGTATACAGATAGATAGCTCTCCCCACCAGACAGTATACAGATAGATAACTCTCCCCACCAGCCAGTATACAGATAGATAGCTCTCCCCACCAGCCAGTATACAGATAGATAGCTCTCCCCACCAGCCAGTATACAGATAGATAGCTCTCCCCACCAGCCAGTATACAGATAGATAGCTCTCCCCACCAGCCAGTATACAGATAGATAGCTCTCCCCACACCGTATACACAGATAGCTCTCCCCACCAGCCAGTATACAGATAGATAGCTCTCCCCACCAGCCAGTATACAGATAGCTCTCCCCACCAGCCAGTATACAGATAGATAGCTCTCCCCACCAGCCAGTATACAGATAGCTCTCCCCACCAGCCAGTATACAGATAGCTCTCCCCACCAGCCAGTATACAGATAGATAGCTCTCCCCACCAGCCAGTATATAGATAGCTCTCCCCACCAGCCAGTATACAGATAGCTCTCCCCACCAGCCAGTATACAGATAGCTCTCCCCATCAGCCAGTATACAGATAGCTCTCCCCACCAGCCAGTATACAGATAGCTCTCCCCATCAGCCAGTATACAGATAGCTCTCCCCATCAGCCAGTATACAGATAGCTCTCCCCATCAGCCAGTATACAGATAGTTCTCCCCAGCAGCCAGTATATAGATAACTCTCTCCACAGCAGTATATAGCCAGCTCTCCCCACAGCAGTATATAGCCAGCTCTCCCCACAGCAGTATATAGCCAGCTACCCCAGCCAGTATATAGATGGGCTCAACCAGCCTGTATATAGCCAGCTCTCCCCCAGCCTGTATATAGCATCTCTCCCCCCCAGTCTGTATATAGCCAGCCCTCGCCACCAGCCTGTATATAGCAGCTTTCCCCACCAGCCTGTATATAGCAGCTCTCCCCCAGCCTGTATATAGCAGCTCTCCCCCAGCCTGAATATAGCAGCTCTCCCCCAGCCTGTATATAGCCTGCTCCCCCAGCCTGTATATAGACAGCTCTCCCCCAGCTTGTATATAGTCAGCTCTCCCCCAGCCTGTATATAGCCAGCTCTCCACCAGCCTTTATATAGCCAGCTCTCGCCCAGCCTGTATATAGCCTGTTCTCCCCCAGCGTGTATATAGCAGCTCTCCCCACAGCCTGTATATAGCAGCTCTCCCCCAGCCTGTATATAGCCAGCTCTCCCCCAGCCTGTATATAGCAGCTCTCCCCCAGCCTGTATATAGCCAGCTCTCCCCCAGCCTGTATATAGCCAGCTCTCCCCCAGCCTGTATATAGCCAGCTCTCCCCCAGCCTGTATATAGCAGCTCTCCCCCAGCCTGTATATAGCAGCTCTCCCCAGCCTGTATATAGCAGCTCTCCCCCAGCCTGTATATAGCCAGCTCTCCCCCAGCCTGTATATAGCAGCTCTCCCCCAGCCTGTATATAGCAGCTCTCCCCCAGCCTGTATATAGCAGCTCTCCCCCAGCCTGTATATAGCCAGCTCTCCCCCAGCCTGTATAAAGCAGCTCTCCCCCAGCCTGTATATAGCAGCTCTCCCCCAGCCTGTATATAGCCTGCCCCCCCCGCCTGTATATAGCAGCTCTCCCCCAGCCTGTATATAGCAGCTCTCCCCCAGCCTGTATATAGCCAGCTCTCCCCAGCCTGTATATAGCCAGCTCTCCCCCAGCCTGTATATAGCCAGCTCTCCCCCAGCCTGTATATAGCAGCTCTCCCCCAGCTTGTATATAGCCAGCTCTCCCCAGCCTGTATATAGCAGCTCTCCCCCAGCCTGTATATAGCAGCTCTCCCCCAGCCTGTATATAGCAGCTCTCCCCCAGCCTGTATATAGCCTGCTCCCCCAGCCTGTATATAGCTAGCTCTCCCCCAGCCTGTATATAGCAGCTCTCCCCCAGCCTGTATATAGCAGCTCTCCCCCAGCCTGTATATAGCCAGCTCTCCCCAGCCATATAGGAGCCTCCCCCAGCCTGTATATGGCAGCTCTCCCCCAGCCTGTATATAGCAGCTCTCCCCCAGCCTGTATATAGCCAGCTCTCCCCCAGCCTGTATATAGCAGCTCTCCCCCAGCCTGTATATAGCCAGCTCTCCCCCAGCCTGTATATATGCCAGCTCTCCCCAGCCTATATAGAGCTCCCCAGCCTGTATATAGCAGCCCCCCCAGCCTCCACCCTCCCCCAGCCTGTATATAGATGGGCTCCCCAAAGCAGTATATATATTATACAAGTAAAATAACAACCCTAATACTCACCTCTGTCCCAGCCGCGCGCTCCTCTTCTGCCCTCTTCTCTCCATCACAGCGCGGCACGCTCCTCCGGCTGCTTCTCGGTCGCACTGCCTATGACAGCTGTGCGCCCGAGGACAGGCAGCGGCGCGATGACGTCATTACATTGCGTCGCTGCCCAGCTGAGCACACAGGGCTGCCGTGCACCCTCAGGGCTGGGGGTCCGCGGCGGGTCCCGACTCGCGCCGTGCTCGACTCGGGCTGCCGGAGGCCCCAGGTCCAACACTGTGACCCAGACGCCGAGCCCTGCCGGCGCGGTGTCCGGGTAACAGTGCAGGAAGGCAGCGGTGGCCAGCCTGGCATGGTCACGGAAGTGATTTATTGTTCATGGCATTAGTTTTCTTTAACTGATCTCCCTAGGACCAGAATAGTGATAGTCTACAAAATTATTTTTGTTATGTGGTATTTCTGTCTTTTGTCTTTGTTCTCCCTTCTGTTGTGTATGTTTGGATGTATGTCAAACTGCTGCTTATAGTATAATGTTGTACTGTGTTAGCCATAGAAAGTAGTAGAAGAGTGAAGAAATCAGGCGATACCTTATTTGAGGCTAACTGAGTATATTTGATGGTGAGCTTTTGAGAGTACTAGCTCCCTTCTTCAGACATGGTGTTATACAAGAAACTGAAAATCCACAGACTTTTTATACACAAAAGACATGGATCTTCAAAGAAACTTGGAATCTTTAAAAATAACAAAATGTAGTAAGTAGAGAAGTTATTTACAACAGGTCAAAAAATAAACAGTGTGGAAACTTGTGAGGCATAACAGAGGGACCAGTAGTTATTGTCCTTATCGCTTTACTATCAGGTATGATTTGTGAGCCTCACAGTTCACACATAGTGCGACATGAAACTCTGAGGGCTATTTAGTCCATTCTGCAGGGTTTGAAATGTTTGCATTAACTTATATTCCCATTCCTTCTGTTGAGTCTTAAAATTTCACAATCTGCAAATCTTAGAGTGGTCCACTCTGGAAAAATGTGCAGCCACTTGGAGATCTGTTCTGCTGTTATTGATGGTGAATCTGTGTGAATTCATGCGATGACTGAGTCTCTTCCCTGTTTCCCCCACATAGAGGCCTGTGGTGGGACATTGCACACACATAATCAGATACACCACAGCTTCCAAAACAGCTGCTTAGTCATTTGACGGGCTTCAAGGATTTCATTACATGTTCTGTGCTATAGTTCACTGACTCTTGCATTCCAGATCTTAATAAGATTTTCCAATGGTTAAGCTACATTATTTTAATGACAAGGACTTAAACTCTAATGTTAAAAGAAAGCTCTTAAATCTACTATGGCGGACAGAGTGTTTGTGCAGGAAAAACATTTTAACAAAGAGGGTAATTTTGCTGTACTGCGTACATGGCTTCTCAAGAAAGGAAAAAAGGTGGAGTGGCCATTTTACTTTCTAGAACATGTGCTATTCAGGTTATAAATACTACTGCTGATCCAGAGGGGAGACACCTTATTTTGGAGGGCACATTGAATGGTTCTCCGATTGTTATATGTAATGTATATGTCCCTAACACAGATCAACTATCTTTTCTGAAAAGGCTATTGTCAAAATTAGAGAATTTTGCTCCTTCTGCTCTTAATTTGGGTGGAGATTTCAATTTTGCCTTTTTGGAAAAATTTGACAGATTACATGTGCAAAATCATGAAGCGTCACAAAATCAATGTGCTATTTCCAGGAGATTCCGTAAACTAATTTGTACTTTTCGATTAATTGATTTATGGAGAATAGTTCACCCCACAGGGAAGATTTTCTTCTTTTTTTAGGCCCCTCATCAATCTAATTCGAGAATTTATTATTTTTGGGGGAATATTGTGGATTAATGGAAACAGCTTGGCTGGGCTCCATAACATAGTCAGATCATGCTCCAGTACATCTTGTCCTCAAAAGCACTTATACCCCTAGGAGGAGGTGTCATTGGAGACTTAACTTAAAAGACCTATAAAGAGAGAGAAACTCAGACAATTATTGAATTCTCAGATATTATTGAATTCTTTGTGGTCAATAACGGCTCTGTGTCATCCCCAGCAATTTTGTGGGAAGTGCACAAAGCACTTTGAAGACTTTTGGTATAACAGGTCCTTTTGTTAGCACGCTCCAAGGTCTTTATTTCCATCATTTGGCTGCAATTCAACTTCCTCACACTTTGTCACTACAACCACTTCATATTTTTCCTTGTATGGACATAGTTTTCCTAAGATTTTCACTGAAATTAAAGTCGATGTATCCCTTAATCAATTCGTCTGTTCTCTGGTTGCTTGATTTTCTCAGTTCCTGAAATCCAGGGGCTTTTCTTTCCCTCCCAGCTGGGTGTTTCTTAACTGAAGGGGGATGACATCATCCTCCCCCTTCACTGTTAATGCTCGCTCCCAAGTCAGTGTGTTCAACCCCTCTCTCCCCCTCCACATGTCACTGTGTCGCTCCTCTCGTCTTGCAGTCTTATTTTGTAAGAGTTGTTTACATACCACAGGCCTGCATTCAGTCTGGACAGCCTTCTATGAACTCAGAGCACTGATCTCTTCTCCTCTCACAGCTGGAGGTTTGTTACAATTGAATCCAGTCTTCTGTGAACTCCTCCAGAGCACATATCCGTCTCCCTTCTATGCAGGAGCATTAGGCACTGAGGCACAATTCTGCTGTTTTCTGATTATAGAAGCAGCTGTAGTGTCAATGAGGAGCTGGTGACTGTACAGAGTGAAATTGTTGCCGGCCCCTTATTCTGAGTAAAAGAGGCAGGAATGCACGCTCCCGTGAATACGACCGGGGGCCAAGCAGAATGTAAATTAGCAGAGCCGTCAGCCAATGAAATGCAAGAAGGTGGGATCTGACCGCCACCGGGGAACAGTGTTTACACAAAATGAAGATAAGACAGACAGTGAAAACAAGACAGCTTTGCAAATGACATCCAATTGCAAAGTTGCTTGTTTTCACTGTCCCCTTATTCTGAAGACCATTTAATGAAATGATACAACCCCTATAAGTGTTTGTTAAATAATTAGAATAATTTGATTATTTCCTTCTTCATTCGAATAGCAGCAGTAAAAATTTTACCGAAATTAAAGTACCTTTTTGAGACACTGCCAATCCCTGTGCCTCTTGTAGCCCTTAGATTTATACAGTCATCTTTGATACATTTTATTTGAGGTCAAAAGAGACACAGGATTCCTAAAAGCGTACTTCTGGACAGTAGAGCAAATAGGGGACTGGCATTCCCTGACCTCGTTAAATATTACTGGGTGGCTCAATTACTAAATATTCCTGCATGGTCCTCTTTATTTGCTTTTTCTCGCTGGAAGTCGAGAAACTGTGGCCAGCTCCAACTCATCCTAATTCCTTCATGTGGTCCCACTGCATATGTTAAGCCAAGTGCTTTGTTGCTACACTCCATGACACAAGGGATATTTAGAGGTCTCATAAGAAGTTCGGCCTATGTTCAGACGCTTCGCCGATTACTTCTTTTTTGTTTCACCCGCTAATGATGGATGCACTTATGGACTGAAGTATGAAACCATGGTTTGAGTGTAAGTTATTTAGGTTTGCAGATGTGGTGAACTACAGGATTAGAAAGCTTATTCTGTTGTCGTACTTACACTCTCTCGGCCTTCCACTCTCTAGATTCTTATCTACAAATTAATAATTTCATGCCGACTGTAATGTGGACTACTTTTGAGAAAATGTGTAGAGTGAGAGTGTCTAACAAGAGCTTAATATCCAATATTTATCACATGCTGATTGCTTCACCATCAGATTCCCCATTGATTCATGCATCCATGACTAAATGGGAAGAAGATTTGGGCTCTCCACTATCGCAGGAAACATGGCAGAAAATTTGGAGACAAGCGTCGTGTTCTTCTATGTCAGTTCAACACAAGGCAAACCAGTATAAATTATTGATGTATTGGTACCACACTCCCGCTTTACTACATAAACTGAATAAAGATATCCCAAACATAGCTTTTGGGATTACTATTTCATTAAATCCTCTTGGAAACAAGCTCATGGGCTGGTTGTTGAATTAACACAGGTTAGGGTTCCATTAACTCCACAGAGCTACATATTGTGAAAAAAAGAATTGTCACTCTACATAAAGATGGACTAGGTTATGAGAAGATTGCCAACAACCTGAAACTGAGCTGCAACATGGTGGCCAAGACCATACAGTGGTTTAACAAGGCACATTCCATTCAGAATAGGCCTCGCTAAGGTCGACCAAAGAAGTTGAGTGCACATATCCATATCCATATCCAGAGATTGTCTTTTCACAATAGACATGTCATGATCATGCCAGAAAGAACCCCAGCTTTGAGTTCTGGTCGCCGGCCACGGCCGTTGCGACGTAAGCCGTGGTTTTTGACTTAGTGTTTACATTTGTGTTCACTAGTGTGAACTGGGTTTTCTTCCCTGCTATCTTGATTGACGACGCCTAGGCCAGGAATCTTCCAGCACTCCACGGGTTAACCTGGCTCCTTGATCCTGGTGATTGACAGCTCTACCTTCCTATCTGGTCTTCTGTTTCTTCCTCCTATTGCCTTTGTCCTTAGTTCTCCTGGAAGGTATTTAAGGGCTCTTCTGTCTCCTCTCTTTGCTGGTTATACTGGTCCTTTTCTGTCTGTTGCTTACCTACTCTATTTTTGTGCCTCCCTGGTTACCTTACTTTGCTTGGATCACGTTTATTCTTCTGCCTTCTGACTTTGTACCGCGTTCCTGAGAGTTACCGACTTGGCTTGCTTGCTTCCCATATTGTGTTTGATTGTTTTGTCTGCGTCTTGTGTTTTCACACTATTCAGTATAGTGCTCAGTCTTCTGGTTGGGGCCGCCCCTATTAAGGAGTCGGCACCCCAAAAGGCAGGGACAGG
The DNA here is from genome assembly GCA_025379985.1 of Phyllomedusa bahiana. Lineage (NCBI taxonomy): Eukaryota > Metazoa > Chordata > Amphibia > Anura > Hylidae > Phyllomedusa > Phyllomedusa bahiana. The sequence goes on along the minus strand of JAODAL010010685.1, from coordinate 11,264 downwards.
GGTTGGGACCCGTGTCAGGGCCTCACACTGTCTGTGTCTGTTCGTGCGCCCCTGACGGGTCCCTTACAAGACATATGAGTCCTCAAAGCATTGCTGCAGAGGTTAAAGGTTTGGGAGGTCAGTCTTTAGTGCTCCTACCATACACTGCACACTGCATCAAATTGATCTGCGTGGCTGTCGTCCCAGAAGGAAGCCTCTCCTAAAGATGATGCACAAGAAAATCCGCAGTTGGCTGAAGACAAGCAGACTAAGGACATGGATTTTTTGAACCATGTCCTGTGGTCTGATGAGACCAAGATAAAGTACATTAGTTCAGATGGTGTCAAGAATGTGTGGTGAGGAGTACAAAGACAAGTGTGTCTTACCTACTGTTAAGCAAGGAGGTGGCAGTGTCATGATTTGGGGTTCCATGAATGCTGCAGACTCTGGGAAGCTACAGTTCATTAAGGGAACCATGAATGCCAACTGTGACATACTGAGGCAGCTCATGATTCCCTTCCTTTGGACACTGAGCCACAGGGCAGTAGTCAAATATGATAATGACCCCAAAAACAACTCCAAGATGACCACTACCTTGCTAAAGAAAATGAGGGTAAAGGTGCTGGACTGGCCAAGCATGTCTCCAGACCTAAACCCTAATGAGCATCTATTGGGCACTCTCACACAGAAGATGAAAGAGCACAAGGTCTCTAGCATCCACCAGCTCTGTGTCATTGTTATGGATTCCAGTGGCAACCTGTGAAGCTCTAGTGAACTCTATGCCCAAGAGAGTTAAGACAGTGGTGGAAAATAATGATGGCCACACAAAATATGACACTTTGGGCACCATTTGTCCATTTTCACTTAGGGGTATACTCACTTTTGTTGTCAGCAGTGTAGACATTGATTGCTGTTTGTTGAGCTATATTGAGGGCACACCAAATTTAAACTGGTGCCGTGTACCTGAGCATGGTTAGATACATGGCCTGATTTGTACCTTGCTTTCGCTAAAAGTTTGAAGGTATGCTGATACTATTGACGGGACATAAAGGGGCATAATCAATGTGTGAGGCCTCAAAGGGGCAACTATTTGTCTATTTGTAAAGGGCACAGTGACTAGTTTGACTGCATACCATAAAGTAGTGTACTCTTCCTATGGAGTAGTAATATTTTGTAGGAATGGGGTAAATATTAAAATGCTGAGCAGGACTGTTCATAGGCTAAATTGCATTCAGGGTGGGGCGAAGAAATTCCCCCCCGCCCCCCCATTAACATGTTGCACCATGCTGTGACACATTGCATCACCATTAACCAGTGCCTTAATATACAACAAGCTATAACACAAAATTCTATGTATAAATCTACGAAACAATGGTCATACAATTACCAAATAATACTGTTAGTCAAAACCAAAATCCCAAAGCCAAAAATGTGACTGAAACCAAATACTACCACACCATGACCACCACATATCACTACCACATAGTGGCTGAATAATACTGCCACATCATGAACATATACCACCACCATAAAGTGACCAAATAATACTACCACATCATGACCACATATCACTACAACGTAGTGGCTGAATAATACCATACCATTACTGAATATATACTACGACCAATTTTACTGCTATGTAGTGTTAGATAACCAGCTGTACACAGGCACTCTGCACAAATAAAGGTGATTACATTAAAGTTACATCCAGTGAGACATCTCTGATGAGTTGTTCTTTTCTCTGATGAGTTGTTCTCTTTCCCTTTGCTTTCTCCATCTGGCCCAGACCGCCATGACGTCTTCTCCTGACCACGATTCTTCACTGTTGAATTGACCAAACAAACATCCTCACTTTTCTAGCAGTTCCATAGAAAGTCCTACCTTTGTACAAATTCCCTATCAATAGTGCCCCAATATGATAATAATGACCCCCTTGTGCCTCTTACAGTAAAAGTGTCCCCAAATGGCTATGGGTCTCCCATTTATACACCAAGTTTTTGTCTTGTTTTTTTTTTTTTTTAAAGCATTAATTTTTTTATTGAGATTTTTACATAGATCAAAAACTGAACAGAAAATCTGTGAAACATACAAACAGTAAAAACAATAATGTAACAAGCCATATTGCAGTAGACAAAGTAGACAGCACAAAGTATTAGACAAAGTAGACAGCACAAAGTATTATTGTTTTGTATACCCATATAGGAGTTAGTTAAATCCCCCAATATAGTATGCTGGTACACCCACAAACTAGGTAGGCAGATAGATAAACCCTCTTTTAGGTAAGTAGTCCTCAATTAGGTAAGTGTATAGACCACTGTTAAGTAGATAGACTTATAGGTACTACATCTACTTAGTGTTGATCAAACGGTTCCAGAAAAGTTAAGTACAAGTCGAACTTCTCGTTTTTTTAGAACTTGAACCGAGTTCTAAATGGTTCGTTCAAGAAAAATTCGCGTTCAAGATGTGCGCTTAACACGCCATTTTTAGTTTCACTTGTAGCTGCTTCCTGCAGTTTTGGCAGCCATCCAATCAGTGCACAGCACAGAGGAGTGTCAAAAAGCGTCACCACTGATTGTGTAGGGCTCTCATTGGCTGCTGAAATCACATGACCCTCTTATATGTATTTCACTGTATTTCCTTGTGAACGCCATTTCGAGTTCCCTCTCTGTACAGTACTGAACGCACTGCTCTCTTTCTACTTGCTTGAATGCATGCAGGCACATGATTTCTCAGCGATTTTAGACAGGAAAAGCTGCTAGTTAAACTAATTAGCAGGTGGACAGCAAACTTAGGGAATCATAGACAGCAGTAGTTAGTGAGTTTTGTATTGCTGGCTGCATCTTTTCCATCTTTATTCTAAGTGCCCAAAAGTTCATTTTTCCAGTTTTGGGGTCCAGCTACTGCAAAAGACACGGTTAGCAAATCTGCTATAGAAAGAAATTGCTTTCAAATACTGGTTGCTTCCTGTAAATTTGATTGAGTGCACAAAAGTTCCTTTTTTCAGTTTTGGGGGCACAGCTAGTGCAGAAGACACTGTTAGCAAATCTCCCATAGAAAGAAATCTATTTCAAATACTGTTTGCATGCAAATTATTGGGATTGAAGAAATTTTTTTTTCAGTGTTTGAAGTAGAGTTCTTCCATAAGAGACTGTTAACAAATTTCCCATAGAAAGAAATCTATTTAAATACTGTTTGCTCGCTGCAAATTATTGGGATTGAAGAAAATGTCATTTTTCCAGTGTTTGAAGTAGAGTTCTTCCATAAGAGACCGTTAACAAATCTCCCATAGAAATAAATCTATTTCTAATAGTGTTTGCTTGCTGCAAATTATTGGGATTGAAGAAAACATCATTTTTCCCAGTGTTTGAAGCAAAGTTCTTTCATAAGGGACCGTTAGCAAATCTCTCATAGAAAGAAATCTATTTCAAATACTGTTTGCTTGCCGCAAATTATTGGGATTGAAGAAAATGTCATTTTTCCAGTGTTTGAAGTAGAGTTCTTCCATAAGAGACCGTTAACAAATCTCCCATAGAAAGAAATATATTTTTACTACTGTTTGCTTGCTGCAAATTTTTGGGATTGAAGAAAAGTTCAGATTTCCAGTGTACATGGAAGATTTCTTACATAAGAGACCGTTAACAAATCTCCCATATAAAGAAATCTATTCCAAATACTGGTTTCTTCTTGAAAAATTTATTGGGGGCCCAAAAGGTCATTTTTGCTGTTTTGTGGGTACAGCTAGTGCAGAAGACACCATTAGCAACTCTGCTATAGAAAGAAATCTATTTAAAATACTTCTTGCTTGCTGCAAATTTTTCGGATAGAATAAAATTTAATTTTTCCACTTTTATATTCTAAATAGTGGTTGTTTGCTGTAAATTAGTCTGAGTGAATAAAAGTTTATTTTTGGGGGGTTCAGTAATTGTATAACGTCCCGTCTCCAAATCTCCTATACAATGAAATGTATTTTAAATAGTGGTTGGTTGCTGAAAATGAAACTGAGTGGAGAAAAAATCATTTTGGCAGTTTTGGGGGTGAAATACCTTTCAAATATTCCATGTGTTATTGTCATACAGATATATATCCAGGAAATAGAGTTCTCTCTGTTGCTAAATCTTACTCAACGGCAAAAAAGTGTAAGGGCCCGTTTACACGGCAATGGACAAATACCGATACTGGTCGGTTTATCTGACGGGTATTTGTCCAGTTTGTGTGCCGTCCCCACGTCCCCTTTTCTCCGCTATGAGCCCTCCCCCTTCCCATTCACATGCACATATTCCGTCCGAAAACCGGATGGAAGCAGGTGCAAGTACAATGTTTTTAAAAACATTGTACTTTTAAAAAACCGCCGGGCGGAAAACCCGTGCAGTGGGGACTGTTGCATGGGTTTTCCAAGGAAGCCTGTTGTGCTAGTTTGCGTCCGGTTTTTCAGACGGTCTGCAAAACCGCAAACCGTTTGAAAACCAGCCGCAAACCTGTGCCATGGGGACATGCCCTAATATTGCCAGTTTTTAAGTTCACATTACGCTGAAATATACCAGTGCGTTATTGTGTTCCACATATACAGAAGGGAAAAAAAGTATTTAGTCAGCCACCAATTGTGTAAGTTCTCCCACTTAAAATCATGAGAGGCCTGTAATTGACATCATAGGTAGACCTCAACTATGAAAGAGAAGATGAGAAAACAAATCCAGAAAATCACATTGTCTGATTTGGAAAGAATATATTTACATTTGCAAATTATGGTGGAAAATAAGTATTTGGTCAATAACAAAAGTTCATCTCAATACTTTGTTATATATCCTTTGTTGGCAATGACAGAGGTCAAATGTTTTCTGTAAGTCATCACAAGGTTGGCACACAATGTTGCTGGTATGTTGGCCCATTCCTCCATGCAGATCTCCTCTAAAGGAGAAGGATTTGAGATCCAGAGACTGGCTAGGTCACTCCAGGATCTTGAAATGCTTCTTACAAAGCCACTCCTTCGTTGCCCTGGCAGTGTGCTTGGGATCATTGTCATGCTGAAAGTCCCAGCCACTTTTCATCTTCAATGCCCTTGCTGATGGAAGGAGGTTTGCACTCAAAATCTCACGATACATGACCCCATTTATTCTATCGTGTACACGGATCCATCGTCCTGGTCCCTTAGCAAAGAAACAGCCCCAAAGCATGATGTTGCCACCCTCATGCTTCACAGTAGGTATGGTGTTCTTTGGATGCAACTCAGCCTTCTCTCTCCTCCAAACACGACGAGTTGTATTTCTGCCAAACAGTTCTACTTCGGTTTCATTTGATCATTCTCCCAATACTCTTCTGGATCATCCAAATGCTCTCTAGCAAACTTTAGATGGGCCCGGATATGTACTGGCTTAAGCAAGGGGACACATCTGGCACTGCAGGATCTGAGTCCCTGGCGGCAGCAGTGTGATGCTGATGGTAGCCTTTGTTAAGTTGGTCCCAGCTCTCTGCAGGGCATTCCTGGGGTGAGATCTTGCATTGAGCCACAGATCGATGGAGATTATCAGTGGTCTTGACTATTGTATGTCTTCCATTTTCTAATTATTGCTCCCACAGTTGATTTATTCACATCAAGCTGCTTGCCTATTGCAGATTCCGTCTTCCCAGCCTGGTGTAGGGCTACAATTTTGTTTCTGGTGTCATTCGACAGCTCATTGGTCTTCACCATAGTGGAGTTTCAGTGTGAGTGTTTGAGGTTGTGGCAAATGGTAACTGGCAGGAGCCCTATTTCACTTTTCTCACCAGGCCCAAAGAACTTGAACTTATGCCTCTACTTGCAAGCTTTGTACAGTGATATACACTCACCGGCCACTTTATTAGGTACACTATGCTAGTAACGGGTTGGACCCCCTTTGCCTTCAGAACCCGCCTCAATTCTTTGTGGCATAGATTCAACAAGGTGTTGCAACGATGCTCAATTGGTACCAAGGGGCCCAAAGAGTGCCAAGAAAATATTCCCCACACCATGACACCACCACCACCAGCCTGAACCGTTGATACAAGGCAGGATGGATCCATGCTTTCATGTTGTTGACACCAAATTCTGACCCTACCATCCGAATGTCGCAGCAGAATTCGAGACTCACAGACCAGGGAACGTTTTTCCAACTTCTACTGTCCAATTTCGATGAGCTTGGGCAAATTGGAGCCTCAGTTTCCTGTTCTTAGCTGAAAGGAGTGGCACCCGGTGTGGTCTTCCCGTGCTGTAGCCCATCTGCCTCAAAAATGCGCCGTACTGGTGCGTTCAGAGATGCTCTTCGCCTACCTTGGTTGTAACGGGTGGCTATTTGAGTCACTGTTGCCTTTCTATCGAGGATTCCGAATCAAAAGTTATGCCACATTCACTTTGACACGTCTGGCATCCCCAAACAAGGCATTAAAAAAAATCCGCCCAAGGACTGCCGGGGGCTCACTGGATGGTTTTTTTTTTTTCGGACCATTCTCTTGTAAACCTAGAGATGGTTGTGCGTGAAAATCCCAGGAGATCAGCAGGGTTCGAAATACCAGACCAGCCCTTCTGGCCCAAAAACCATGCCCCGTTCAAAGGCACTCAAATCACCTTTCTTCCCCATACTGATTCGGTTTGAACTGCAGGAGATTGTCTTGACCATGTCTACATGCCTACAAAGCACTGAGTTTTCCGCCATGTGATTGGCTGATTAGAAATTAAGTGTTAACGAGCAGTTGGACAGGTGTACCTAAAAAGTGGCCGGTGAGTGTATGTGGTTGCAGCAAGAACATCCCAACTAGGAACATGGACGTTCAGCTGGCAGGGGCGTAGCTATAGGGGTGCACAGTTACGGGGCCCTGCTTCCTGGGAACCCCTTGACGTGTTGGGAGGTGAGCTTAATACAATCTTTGATCAAATACTGTAAACTAAGAGTCCCAGGTTTTTCATATTTTCCTTTGCTTTTAAAGCCCTTTCCCAAAATTCCTAATAACTTGAGGTTTTACTTAGTCTTTAGTGTGCCACTGATTTATGATTAGATATATGTCATTGCCTTTTCAGTGTGCACCTATGCTTACGTTTCAAAGTATATTTTAGATGTGCACAGGCCTTTTACATTTTGTAGTCTATTTGGGAGATGGCAATCTCATTGGCTTGCTGCCTCCCGCCACCTCTTTTAAATCCGTGCAGGTTAATTCAATTGCAGGTTCCTATCACTCCTGGGGAAGTGGCAGTCTGAATGGACTCCTAGCAAGGTAACATGTTTTAGTGTAGGGACCCCACCTGCTCTGGAACCCCTTGACGTGTTGGGAGGTGAGCTTAATACAATCTTTGATCAAATACTGTAAACTAAGAGTCCCAGGTTTTTCATATTTTCCTTAGCTGTAAAGCATTTCCTATATTCCTATATAACTTGAGGTTTTACTTAGTCTTTAGTGTGCCACTGATTTATGTATTAGATATATGTCATTGCCTTTTCAGTGTGCACCTATGCTTACGTTTTCCCAAAATATATTTTAGATGTGCACAGCCTTTTACATTTTTAGTCTATTTGGGAGAAAGGCAATCTCATTGGCTTGCTGCACTCAGCCCCCTCTTTTAAATCCGTGCAGGTTAATTTTAATTTCAGGTTCCTATCACTCCTGGGGAAGTGACAGTCTTTAATGGACTCCTACAAGGTAACATGTTTTTAGTGTAGGGACTCACCTGCTCTGGGAACCCCCTTTACGTGTTGGAGGTGACTTAATACAATCTTTGATCAAATACTGTAAACTAAGAGTCCCCAGGTTTTCATATTTTCCTTAGCTGTAAACATTTCCTTTTATTCCTATATAATTGAGGTTTTACTTAGTCTTTAGTGTACCACTGATTTATGTATTAGGTATATGTCATTGCCTTTTCAGTGTGCACCTATGCTTACGTTTTCAAAGTATATTTTAGATGTGCACAGCCTTTTACATTTTGTAGTCTATTTGGGAGATGGCAATCTCATTGGCTTGCTGCACTCACCACCTCTTTTAAATCCGTGCAGGTTTAAAAAAATTGCAGGTTCCTATCACTCCCGGGAAGTGGCAGTCTGAATGGACTCCTAGCAAGGGAACATGTTTTAGTGTAGGGACTCACCTGCTCTGGGAACCCCTTGACGTGTTGGAGGTGAGCTTAATACAATCTTGATCAAATTTCTGTAAACTAAGATCCCAAAAGGTTTTTCATATTTTCCTTAGCTGTAAATCATTTCCTATATTCCTATATAACTTGAGGTTTTACTTAGTCTTTAGTGTGCCACTGATTTATGTATTAGATATACTGCTTCCTGAGGGGTCCCAAAAGCCCCTATGTCACATAAGAAGACATCAGTATTGGAAATGGCACCTGGTAACTGGCTGAAGTGCCAATAGGGCAATACGGGCAGTACTCCTGTCAGAGGCCCTAATCTCAAAGAGTCCCACTCATATGTTAAAAAATAGGAACTAGTAATGGGTGGAGGCCCACTTTTTATTTTGATGAATGGGGCTCTAAATCGGTTCATAGATGACAGATGGCAGCCCTGATAATGGGGGGGGGGAGGGCATTTAACTTTTTGCACCAGGGCCCAAGAACTTATGCCTCTGCAGGTTGGACTAGATTACATGGCAGTACCATTGGTAACAGCGAGAACATGCCAATGAGGAACATGGAGGTTCCGGTTTGACTACAATAGGCGGCAGTATCATTGGTGGCAGCGAGAACATGGCAGTGAGGAACATGGAAATTCCGGTTCGATAAGATTAGGCAGTAGTACCATTGGTGGGAGCAAGAACATGCCAACGGGGAACATGGAGATTCTGGTACGAAAAGGTAAGGCAGTAGTATCATTGGTGGCAGCAATAACATGCCAAACAGGAACCTGTACAGGTGATAAGAACCTGTAATTACCATCCAGAAGAGTCAACTTCATATGTGGAACAACTTAGTAAATAAAATTTGCCTCTAAAAGTGACAGAAAAAAATTGAGAGGTTAAAATACTTAATTCCTTTCAATGACTAACTGAAAAAATGAGGACAGCTTGCAAGCAGGGGCATAGCTATAGGAGGTGCCGCTGACTAGATTAGACGGCAGTAGCATTGGTGGCAGCGACAACATGCCAATGAGGAACCTCTACAAGTGGGGAGAAGGTGTAATTACCATCTGTAATAGTAAATTGGACACGTGGAACAACGTAGTGAATAAAATTGGCCTCTAAGAGTGACAGTAATCAATTAAGTGACTAAAATACTAAATTCCCTTCAATGGCTCACTGAAAAGATGTCAGTGATGTCAGTTATCACCCAGCCAGCTGTGCTGAAAGTGCGTTCAGAGATTACGCTGGCTGCTGGGCAGGATAAAACTTCTATGGCGTGTCAAGCAAGCTCAGGCCATTCATCCAGTTTGGACACCCAGAAATTGCTAGTCCTGATGTGGTACACCCCAAAAAATTTGTAAGATTGGCAGATGAGGGGGATGTCAGCTCAGAAATAGCACTGCTGCAGCAATACACTATCCCTGTCTGCTCCAGTAAGGTGGGTAATAGGAGTGCAGAGCAAGCTAGACAGGTGCTAGTAGTTGGTGACTCCAGTATTAGGGGAACAGACATGGCAATCTGCTACAAAGACCGGGATCGTCGAACAGTATGTTGTTTACCTGGGGCCCGAGTTCGACATATCGCGGATCGGGTTGACAGATTTCTGGGTGGGGCTGGTGAGAATCCAGCTGTCATGGCCCACATTGGCACCCATGACAAGGTTAGAGGTCGGTGGAGTGTCCTTAAAAACATTTCAGGGAATTAGGCTAAAAGCTCAAGACAAGGACCTCCAAGGTAATTTTTTCAGAAATATTACCTGTTCCACTGACCACACCAGAGAGGCAGCGGGAGATTAGAAAGGTGAATAAGTGGCTCAAAAATTGGTTTAGGAAAGAGGGACTTGGGTTTTTGAAGAACTGGGCTGACTTCTGTCTTGGCTACAGACTCTATGCTAGGGACGGGCTGCACCTAAATGGGGAAGGTGCAGCTGTATTGGGGGACAAAATGGCCAGGAAGTTGGAGGAACTAGGGACTGGGGGGGGGAGGGCAACTACAAAGATAGCATGCAAGATAGTGAAGATAGAAAGCTGGAAATTAGGAATAAAACGGGGTGGAGTGGAGGGAGTGGGTGTAGCAATAGTTAAAAAGATCAGGGCGGGGGGGCGTGGCCGGAAGACGAGTGGGATGGACGTGTGATTGTGGAGCTCCTGCATGAAGAGGCCGAAAATAAGAAATAAACCCCAGTATTTGCGCCCATCCATGGGTAAAAGACGACTGCACCTGCAGAAGACTACCCCGGCAGCTCCGTCGCGGACCCAGACTGCCCTGGATGTCTTCCTTCACAGGGCTCGGCCAGCAGCAGTTCCCGCGCCAGCCCAGACCTCGGCGCCATTACCTCGTGGGTCCTGCAGCAGAGCGAAGGCCCTGATGTCACCCGGCGCCGCTGCACAGACTGCCTCTGCAGCGGCTGTCACTCCACGCTAACCGGGCACTAGGGCTTTTGCAGCAGCCTGGGGATCGCCTACCTGAGACCTGGACGGGAGAGAGGGACACTCACAGCCACTCCAGGTACCTGCCGCATCCTCTCCCCGGCAATCTTGTGAGGACGTGCAGCCCCTGCCAGGCTCTCCTTCCTCGCATCAGGGCAGCGGCACATACGCAGCCATGGCTGCCCCAGGGCCATATAATTCGCCCAACAAGGCTAAAGGGCGCCCTAACATTGCCTCTGATCAAGGGGGATATCGGCCACAGGGGTCCCCAGATGGAGCACTCACTGGGGGCAAGGGCCCTGTGAATTCAAGCTCCCTCCCGTCATCCGGCTGCAGGTATTCTCACAGTAGCTCTCAATCGTGGCAGGGCTCTCCTGCTCCCTTGCTGGACTCTCATAGCCCTGATCTCACCCGCACTCCACCGTGGGCAGAGAGGATGATGCAGCTCCCGGATAGGGAAGAATTGAGGGCTCTATTATCTGATGTTACAGCAGCCTTTAAAGAGGAAGTTTCAGCCCTTAGACAAGATTTTAAGGCGATAGCGTCCCGTGTAGAGCAGCTGGAGGATGACCACGACGATACGCGCAAATATCTGACCCAAGTCCACCCTCCCCTGTCGGCACAAATCTCCACTATGCAAGAAATGGCGCGCCATCTAGAAGACCTGGACAACCGGGGTCGCCGCAGCAATGTGCGTATTAAGGGCCTTTCGGAGCCCCAGGGGGACAAAAATATTCAAGCTACATTGGATTCTTTGTTTTCCCAAGTGTTGGGGCCTCCCCCCCCCTA